>JANZLF010000002.1:34452490-34465816 GCA_026546835.1 Erythroxylum foetidum
ATCACCAAACAAGATTCTAGGGATGCAAATTCACCGAGACAGAAATAATAGGAAGATTTGGCTTTCTCAGAAGAATTACTTGAAGAAGATCTTGCGGCGATTTAACATGCAAGAATGTAAGTTAATTTATATTACTCTTCCTGTTAATTTCAAGTTATCCTCAAGTATGAGTCTTAGCAATGAAGAAGAGAGGATAGAAATATCTCGAGTACCGTATATATTAGTAGTTGGAAGCTTAATGTTTGCTATGATTTATACAAGACCAGACATTGCACATGCAGTGGGAGTAGTTAGTCAATACATGACGAATCCTGGTCAAGAGCATTGGAATACTGTTATAAGGATTCTCAGATATATTAAGGGAACCTCAGATGTTGCATTATGTTATGGAAGATCAGATTTTACTATCAAATGATATGTTTATGCTAATTACACAGGTGATCTTGATAAAAGTAAATCCACTACAAGATATGTGTCTACACTAGCTAAAGGAGTTGTGAGCTGGGTTTCAAAACTGCAATCAGTTGTGGTCACGTTAACAATAGAAGCATAATATGTAGCAGTTACACAAGCTAGTAAAGAAGTAGTATGGTTGAAGTTGATGTTGGAAGAACTTGAATGCAAATAAGAGAACATTATTTTGTTTTGTGATAACCAAAGTGTTTTGCATCTTGCAAGGAATCCAACATCTTATTTAAAAACAAAGCACATTCGAGTACAATATCACTAGAAAGTAGAAGAAGGAACAGTAGACATGTAGAAAATTCATACAATGGATAACCTGACAAATTTATGAAGAAAGCAATTAATAGTGATAAGTTTATATGGTGTCGATCTTTGTATGGCCTGACAGAGACGTAAGCAACATGAAGTAGCAAGGTAGAAAGAATAGTATGAAGATCTGATTGACTCTCAATCAAATCTTCAAGTGGGAGAATTGTTAAACGGTGCCCACTAAAGTTGAAATAAATAAATAAACGTCAAGGATAGCTAGCCAAATGGCTAGCCATCCCACACGTCTCTTGCCTATAAATAAGCAGGAGATAAAGATAGCAAATCATCCTATTAGTAGAGAAAAGAAACGAGAGTGAGGGTGAAAAGGGAGAAGAAAAAAAGTGAGACAAAATATTTTGTATATTTTGTGAGCCTAGTTTGTAATTTTCTATTTTTTCTATGGTAAAATTCTTCTATCCTTGCCCATGACTTTTACCCTAATTTAGGATTTTGCTAAGTAAAATATGTATATCTATTTTATCTTCAATATTTTCATTTTCATTTTAGTTGCGACCTAGTTCTATCTAAGGCCTAATTGTTCCTAACACAATAGAGGGGAAGTTGTCATCAAACTATTACTCTTTTTCATGTTTAGTAAAATCTAAATTCACATGCAGCTCGTGTTAAATAACTGAACATATTAAATTCAAAGTATTGCTTTACATTGTAATATTCAAAATCTATGAAGTCTTACACAGCCATGGATTCCAAATTCTAAAATTTTAAAATAAAAAAAGTTGGTTGTCAATATACAGTGATTATGAATTATTATTATTTAATAATTTTTAGTGGTTAGTGCTATTATAAATAATAAAAATCTTTTATTAATAAGAATAACCATTGAATGATGGTCATTTTTTCTTATAATTTTCAAGTTCCATCATATTTCCCTTGAATGTTGTAATTATTTTTAATAAAATTATCATAGTAACCTTATAATTAATTTATTTCATTGTATGATCAAGGCACTAATGGGTAAAACCTTATTGGAATCTTCTAGAAGAGATTTGTAAATAATCAACTTTGATAATCTGGCTTGATTTCTTTATTTTTTTTAAGAATTTCAATGTTTTAAGAATTACTCTTAGAGTGCAGCCGCATAGATAGTATTGTATTGGTTGGTACCAACCAGAAGGTTCTGTGTCGATAAAAAATGGTACAAAACTTATCGAAAGATACCATACTTATAACCTATCTCTCTCACTCTCATATTTTTTTGTTTTTTCTCTCTCTCTCCTCTCTTTCTTTGGCAGCTCCCAACCCAGCTCTAGCCATTATCATCTCTCTCTCACCACTTCACATGTTACTGTCATAGGCCATAACTCTGCGATCGTGTCATCTTCACGTCATGTATATGCCCAACGCCCAAGCCAATTGCGCAAGCCTTCACAAACACCCTTTATTCCTATTGTTGTAAATTTGAACTTGATACTCATAATCAAACCTTTTCTTTGAAACTATCTAGAGAACAAAAGCATTTAAAAAAAAAACACAAGAGGAAAAGGTAAATAGAAGAAAGTCAATGGAAGGCATTTGATGATAGTGGTGAGTCAAAAGTATCCAAGGAGAGAGAACATGGTAAAGGGACAAAAAAGTTTTACTTATTTGATATTTAATTTCTATAATCCACATAAAATATAGTCTTTTATATCATTAATAATAAAAATAATATATTTGCAATAAATTGAAACTTTAAATATTTGATTGATATAGTTTATAATTGTATCTAGTATTATTAAATTAGATAAAATTATAAATTTAAATTATAATTTAGCCAATAATATATAATGACTTAATCTAAAATTATTTTAAATGAATACTTTCCCAAAATTTCTAAAATTATTTTAAATGAATACTATCCCAAAATTATTTTTAATTACTAAGTATTTCGTAAATCTTTATCACTAGTTTAAAAGTACCAAAGATCGAATACTTACCATTAGAGTTGTTCAAAATTATATTGAGTAATTATGAATGTTAAACTTGTTAACCCAAAGTAAAGGATTATCATACAACATGTCAATATAAAAAGATCAAATATGATTATGTTACCAATCAATTAGGTTAACAAGTTTATACACAAAAGTTAAGGTATTTTCTTTTTTTTTCTTCATTTTTGAAATTTTGTTGACTAAATATACATAAATTAACCAACTTATTTACTCCATAAGTTAAGTCACAGAATTAAATACATTGGATTTTAATAAATAATTTGAATAATTAATGTTACATCTTAAGTTCAATTTTACCTACTAAGTATGTGACAAAATTTTATTCAATAATGAAGCCTGAATCATTAAATTCCAATATCGAGCTATTGAAAATAATATATTCATCAAAAAGGATTTTTTATTTGATATTTTGATGTAATTATTATTTATTATACGATGAAATTATAATATTTTAAATACTTTAGATTTAGTTTTATATTTGCATGATGATTAAATGAACTTGTTTTATATTAATTGTGGTTATTATTTATACGTGAAAATAATATTAATAAAATAAATAAATTGTTGTTATTTTAAATTTCTATATGTAAAATTATAAATTATAATGTACAATATATTTAAAAATTATTTTGTAATTTTAAAAAATTCAATTACTATTTTATAAATTTAAAAAATGACCCAAAATGTTGTTTGACATTTACCGGTATCAATATGATATCATATTATAACTAAATTCAATAGTGATACTGGTATGATGTTCATAACATTGGGTATCCTTCAACTTGGCAGAGTAAAAAATTCGATAAATAAGTAACCATGCACATATATACTTTGAAATGCACTAAAAAACAAGGTCCAAGAAAAGTACTCAAAACTTGCTTTAATATGGTAGATTAGTATCACTAGACGGTGGATTTTATAAATTTAACTCACTCCCTCGTTTGAATGTCATGTACTTAAAAAAAGAAATTTCTCATGTACCTAAGATAATTCAAATATGATTTTCTTACTTAGTATAAGTTTCTAGTTATTGAAAAAGAAACATTATTTTTATCGTTAATAAGTAGAATAAATTTGATTTATTTTTATAAATATATCAAAATAACAATTAATTATTAAATAGTTAAGATTTAGATCACATTTATGCTTCAACATTATTTTTTAATGATTGAAAATAGCATAAAGAGAAGTTGACTTCAAATATTATAAAACTGTGCTCTAGTTATGTGCCATTCTGCTCTACGTATGTTAAAACTTATGCATTGTATTTAACTATAACATAGATTATATGTTCTAATTACATTAATTATATTTTAGAAGAATTGAATAAATTGATAATTTTCCAAGCCATACGAAACATTATTATTATGATTTTTATTTTAAAAGAAAATAAAAATAATATTTATCATATCTAACATAAAATGGATATCAAATTTTCGTATCGAAAAGAATAATTTATATTAATCAACTCTTTTAGGATAAATGACTCAAAACTTTTTAAAGTTATCATATTATTAAATTAGTTTTGGCTTCAGTTATCATAAAAAGTTCGAACTTTGATTTTAACTAATAAAATATTTGATCGGGAATAAACAAATTAGAAGTTAGGGGTTTGTTATATCCAAATATGACGAGGGCAAAGAATGTACATATACGTGAGATAAATATAAGGAACGACACTTAGTAAAACCGGTCGAATTGAAACTGATTTGAGTTGGAGACTTAATTCAATCCAACCTAATTAGTCTCAATCCAATTCATGTCAACCCTGAAGTAAATCATATATTCATTAATAATTAGAATTCAATTCTTATACAAAAATAAAACTTTTGAATACTAGCCTTTCTCCATTGCTTAGTGATGTGAAAACAATTCATAGTAAGTTCCTTACTCAATTTGTCTCTTTCTCAAACTTATTATCTCAATTTTCATACATGATGGTATTTTATGAGAAGACAAATTTTTAGGTAGAAATAAAACCCTAAAAATACCCTTAGTAAACTGATAACCATCAGTTAATTTTAAAACTCTCTATGATACCAAAAGTCTAAAGAGCCTTTAATAAATTATTAAATCCCTTAGTTGCTTTTTAACACATAAGCTACTTGAGGGATTAATTTTTAGCATTCTGCCACTTGACTTATGTGACTTTATGTAATATATTGGATCAATATTTCAGACAATCATAATGTATAATAGTCATCATTCACATACACTGATATTATCAGCAATTATAATCAAGTAACTAATTTGGATCGTAGTTGTCATACATGATAAATTCAACATACTCCCTTCCATGAGCCACTATACTAGTCCTTCTATTTAATAATGATTTTAAAAGGAAAATACATAATGGGATATAAAATTCAGTTATGTTTTCAACAAAATACATTGCAATTAAATAAATAAAGAAGAAAATAAAAAATTTAGAAATAATACATTCATTAATGCGTAAAGAGTGTTAAATATATAGTAAGAGCTAAAATATTATTAGCACATATAATGCCCATATGTTTTAGAAGGCTAGAAAATATTTTGGGCAGTAAACTTCTTTGTCAAAGCTAACATAAGATTAGTACTAATATGCTCTATTGGCACTCTAAACTGATGGACCTCCTCTTTAATGGCAAAGCATTTCAATTTTGTATGTTTAGAATCTTTGGAATACTTGTCATTTTTAAAGAAGAAATGTTGGGACCCTGCCTTTGCGAGTCACGTGCCCGACGTCTTACGTGATATTTGGGTGCGCATCTCACAAGGGTAGCATGTCAACACCAGTCAAACCTCAAAAACGAACTCATTTCACCTTCTTCTGAACAGATTTTGTGAAACCTCAAAAAGGAATTTTAGTTAGACTTCTTCAAAACATTCATTCCCCATTGTATTAGGTATCTAATGACACCAAAATCATTCAATTTGGAGTAAAAATCTAAAAGTTATAGCCCACACACTTTCATACTGTTATTAGATTGAAACAATTCATTATACTCAACTTCCTTCCAGAAATTGAAAGTTTTAGAGTCTGAATTAAAATTCAATCCCTTAATAGGAGTTGTAACTCTAAGTCTCTAGTTTATTTAGAAGTAAGAATCATCTCATTTGGAGCTCTACAAATTAAGATATCCTTGAAATACTGAAGTATGTTTAGTAAAATGTCCAATTCATGCTCTTCCAATTGATACCCTTACTTTGATTCAATCAATCTTTTTCGTATTAATACCAAAAGCTATAACTTTTTGTAGAGTGATAGAGGAATGTGGTAGGAACCCAATGCTTTAAAAACCAGGTCATTTGGAGGTCGGACGAAAAAATTTATTGCCAAAAGAGTAAGAGGTATTTAGGTTGGGGAGAGGGGGTTGCGTGGGGAAGCTGTGGAGTCGCGATCACGACTTTCGCGTGTCCGTACAATGTCATCGTGATCGTAACTTTTGCGATGTTTCTGCAAAATCGCGATCGCGACTTTCCTCTTCTTTCTTTTCTTCCTCTGACTTATTTTAGTAGAAAGGGCATAACTTTCACTACAAATATCAGATTAAGCTCATTCTTGGACCATTTTAAAGAAGACTTCTAGATCTACAACTTCCATGAAGAACATAAAAATAATTTCTTCCTCTATAAGGGTCAAAATTTCAAAATATGATAGCTATCCCGAAAGCCCATCCTATGTAATATCACAAACTTCTAATAATTATATCTCTCACTCTAGAAAAATGCAATGAACAAATTTGACATATCATCGACAAAACATAAACATGCTGCATTAAAATCAAAATATAAGAGTTTTTTACAAAGCTTTAGTGGGAATTTTCAGCCACAATACATCAATATCTCAAAATGTCAAAATATAAAAAGATACATGAACAGTAATTTGTTCAAAATGCAACTAAAGCATTATGGTTGCAAATCTAGCTTAAAACACAAAAAGATGCAATTTTTGGAGTGATGCCTCAATTCTCTTTCACTCGATCTCTTACTCGTCACTTGGAGATGGGAAGGAATGGGGGGTGAGCTTAAAGCTCGTGGATAACTAGTTTATAACGGATAACAAACAAAACCATTTAAAATGTTCATTGACATAGAAAAATTCTTATTGAATCATAAACATATGGTTCTTAAATTTTCAACCAAATTCATAATAACAAATCATGTATGCATCAATCTTGTTAACATATCATGAACACATAAACACATCAAAATGGTTTGGGTAGGTCCAAAACAGAACATACTACACATTTCTCATAAGGATCCTATGTAGCCGTAAACAGAACGTACTATCACAATCCCACAAAATGGTTTTGCGTAGCTGTGAACTTATGAGAGTCCATGAAGGAGCTACATGTAACTAGCGGTCAAGAGGGAGAAGCCTTTTGTCAAAGTGCACTTGATATACTTAAGAGACCTAACTAAACCCACATAACATCATTCCATAACTTGTAAACATGTTGCCCAAATGGCACATTTTCAAAACATGTCTTTCATGAACATGAAATATTTCATATGCACTTCCATCATCTTTTCACAATTAATTAACCAAATTAAAATATCAAGCATATTGCAATTTCTCAAATCATTCAAAAGCAACAAGTGCCACAATTATACAGCAATGAAAAATTATTTTATTTTCTTGACTAAAAAGAAAACATAATGGCTCATTATCCAATTATAAACATGAAACCAATCTTGAAATCCTTGTTTAGGAATTGGTTTAAGGATGTCTTTCCTCTTGCTCCCCTTGCCTCTCTTGATTCCCTCTCTGATTTCCTTCATAAATGACAAAATTCTTATTCAATAGGGATTCAAATTAAGAACCCATAAAGCACATTCGCTAAAATTGACTCTAGATTGCTTAAACCCATGTATTTCCTAAACTTCATGAACTAAAGCCCCTCCATATACCCAAGTATAAAAATCAAACTTACCTTGAATCTTCACCAATTTATGAGATTTTGGCTCTAAAGAAAGCTCCTCCCTTCCTCTTTCTTTTTTCCTTCTTGAGCAACCTCAAATTCTCTCTTTAAGACTAAGAAAAGGTGAAACCTAGCCTAAAACTCTATTCTTTTCTCAACTTCACCGAAACCTCTCTTTCTCACTTTTGATTTTCGTATTTCACTTCTTCCTTAACCTATTCCACAATTTTCTTCTTCTCAAACACAAAACAACACCTTTCCTTTCTCATTTTACTCTTAATGAATGAGAAAAGTCCATCTTGCCCTTCCTTTAATGCCTTAGTGCTTTTAACCTTAAGTAAACTACCCAAAATACCCCTTTATGCATGTATTTACCACCTTTACTTTAACTAACCCATAAAATAAATTCCACTACCATAGACAAAAATAAATAAATAAATAATACTCTAAAAAATATTTCATCTGTAACATCCCATTACTAGTGGGAAGGGTAGAATAGTAATTTGGAGTGGGCACTGTGTGGTTAGAAATGCTTGATATGTTCATGCATACACATACATGTGAATAGTGACTTATGCACATGAAAATAACTGTACATGCATTCATGACATTTTTCGTTATATTTGTTAATAAATGTGCTTGTTATGTGATTTTTGTGCTTGAAAATTGAGTTGGAAAGGGTCATTGAGGTGTGATAATTTTTAGTGAATTTTTTTTAAAATTTTGGGGTATTTTTCAGACTAGGAAAAATGCCAAGGGGAAGAATGATTATTTACCGGTAGTAGAAATTAATGTCCAATGGCACTGAAAATTTAGATAAATGCGTATAGGATTTATTAATTTGAGCCATTGAAAATTTGGGGAGAAATTGGAGTAAAAATGGGAATTTAATTAGAAAGAAACTAAGTGAGGGCTTAAGAGTGTGACATGTGGCAAGAAACACTTGTCACTTACCTAACATGCCAACATGCCCCTCTTTTATTAAAAACCCACCCTTCCTTTTGGTATTTCTCGATGCTTCTTCTTTGAAAGGGTTATAGGTGATACATGTGAGAATTTTTCCCACCAATTTTCGTAGCTCTCTTCTTCCTTGCTCCTTCTAGAATTTTGCTCATCTTTTCTACCTTCTTTTACCTTGTTTTCTCTTCTTGTGTTCACTAAAAACCTAAGCCTTCTACCCCTCTCAAGATGATGATGGTCGTGTGTGTTAGTGGGAATTAGAGAGGTTGGGATAATTTTGAAGATTAGAAGAATTGGAAGCTTAATTAGGTAAGAAATATGGTTTATGTTATGGATTTGTAATTAAAGAAAGCATTTGTGATGTTTTTAAATTTAATTGCATGGAAATTGTGTTTGGAGTATATGGGTGTGTGTGTGTGAATTTCTTTCCTATATGAATTATTAATGGTGTATAATTTGATGAATGGAAATTAGAGATATTTTGGAAGTGAAAGTAGGTTTAGAAAAGTGTAGGAAAAGGATGGATGATTAAGTATATGTTGCTACCATGTTGTGGGTAAATGTTCAAGTGGAGGTCTTGCCTTGGTTGTGGTTAATATATTGAGTGAATTGAGTAATGCTTGGGGTAGAAATGGTATGGAAGAGATAGAAGAAGAGTTAGGTGGAAAATCTGGAAATTTAATTTGTGTATGTTTCAATGATTTGGACATAACTTCTTCTACAATGGTGCAATTGAGATGATTTTTAATTTGAATTAAAATAGAGGTGTTTGTCTAGATTTCTTGTGAAGGAAGTACTGTTAAATTGTGGCTTGAAGAGTTCCAAATTTTGACTTGAATCTGAGAATATGTGTAGGGATGAATAGTAGCTCTAGAATGACATTTTTGTGATCTAAAACTTTGGGAATTTTTCTGGGATGATTTAGGCATATTTTGCTCAATTAGTCTTCATGAAAGTTGTAACTCTTCTTGATAGCTTTCTATCGCCATAAAGTGTGCCATTTTTCGACATTGGAGTTGATTGTTATGAGTGATTGAAATATGGATATGGTTTAGGTGATATTTTTAACAATCTTTAACAAAGCAACCATAATCATGTGAGAATTTGGCCTAGTTAGAGGTAGAATTTGCTTCTACATTCTTCATGAGAATTGTAGAATGTGTTTTGATCTTTCCATTGATATAAGGCATGGAATTTTTGGACAATGGGATAGGACATTATGATTTTTAGAAGATTGTGTTACTGTTTAGGATGACACTTATTTGGACAGTAACTTTGATTGGGATTTTGACATCGTTAGAGGTGAAATTGGTTTTCGACTCCTTCATGAAATTGTAGAGCTTTCTATGATCTTTCCATGGAAACTAAATTTGTCAAATTTGGAATCCTGAGTGAAAAGTTATGCATGTTGGAAGAAGAGAGGAAATAAGAGGAAAATAAATAAAAAATGGGCAAAAAAGGAACTCGCCCCTCACGAGGGCGACGCCTCGCCCTCGCGAGCTTCTGGCTGCGAGGAGGACCTTTGATGATTTTTATGTTTTTTATTTTTGTTTCAATTTGACCCTTTGCCCTTTTTTTGCTTATAAATTTTTTCATCTGACCTCCGATTGACCTGATTTTTGAAGCATCGGATTCATAAGACATTTATTTACGTCTCTATGATAATTTGTGAATTTTTGAGATTAAATTGAAAATGACAGATTAAATCATAGTGAGAGGACCGAGTGATTATTTTTCTGGATAATGTTTTGGCAATATCCGGACTTATAGAGATCCGAATTGAGTAATTTTTGTGTCTATAGATTCTTAACACATAGGGGAACTTTTTACTAAAGCGTGGTTGCCTAGGATACCTTATGTGGACTGTCTCATTGATGTGGAGCAGTAGACCCGAGAGGGTGTGTTTTAGAAAAACTGGAATAAGTAGATGAGCAATAAATTGCGAGTTTAATGGTTTTTAGCGCAGCTTAAACCTAGGAATAAATGAGTTTTGTTAAGGGAATGATTTTGCGATGAGATTTATGGAATGATACCGGGAATTTCACAAACATGCATTGTACACATTTCAAATTCCTGCATGTGCGTTATTATACATTTCTGATTGCACAATTTGTGATATATGTGTATTTTATTTATTATAGAGGTGCATTTGGAACGTCAACCCACAGACGTTGCCAAGACTTCCAGACACTAGCTTTGGAAGCAGTTGGTGAGTAATCTAGAATGTTTCTCTCAATTATTATTTGTTTATGCTTATAAACATATATTGAATAATGGTGGTTTGTGATTTGATTGTGGATTCCGGACAGAAGGTCCGATGACTGTGTATTGGGGAGTTGTGATATTGAAGTGCTACTTGTATGTGAATATGAAACCTACGTGCTTTTGATGTGATTAATTGTGACATATGCATACGTGCATAATAATGTGATTGATTGTGGCATATGCATTTCATTCATGAATGCATATTCAGATAAATGACAGTTGTAACCGGAGCAGCCACCGATTATAGTTTAAAGCTCAACGATTGAATTTGAGCCTCGAGCTCAACAATGATTTAGAGCCTCAGGCTTAACGTTTAATGTGCTCTATATGGGACAGTTCAGGCGCTCAGTCACAACACCGTAATAACTGAAAAAGTGTCTCATGAGCATTTCATACGCATTTTGTTAAATATGCTTGATTGGGTGAAAGGCCAAAAATTTCTTATGCTTATGTGACCATGTGGTACTTCTGATCGATGTGCTGTTATAAAAGAATTGTGATATGTTTTGATTGTTGCATAAATTGAGTGAACCATCAATGATGGTTACCTCACTAAGTTCGCAAAACTCACCAAAATTGAAACATTATTTTTCAGGACCGAGAGTAGACTCCTAGCTTCAGAGGGAGTTTTCCAGCCGTGTAGATTATTTGGCGAGAGAAGTCATGGCTCACAGGTCGGTCAGCTGGGACTTTTGGGGGGCCTAGATAGATCTGTTGTTTTCCTCTTTCATGTAGCATTTTGTACTAGGTTTTTGGATTGATGTATAGACAGTTAAGGATGACAAACATGTAAACAGTTTGTTTTTGATGAAATGAATGAGGAAAAAGTAGGTTTTAAAAAGATCGTGATTTTTATATTGATGATTTATTATAATGCCATGTGAAGTGATTGTAGTGATTGTTTCTAGCTCACCATTATCGTAGGATATGTACCGGAATAACCTGCGGGCATCCCGGTATGTACCCTGCGGTAAGGGGACTCTACATCATTAATAATAAATATTTTCATTACAAAATTGTAACTGGAAGAAAATTAAGTTACATGTAAATACACTTGCTTTCCAGAGCACTATACTTACATAACTCCAACAACCATAAACTAATATGGTATAAAAGAAACAACCCTAAGTATTCCTTCATACTTTGATTAGCCTTTTTTAATAAGCTGCAAATAAGGGATAAACTCCTTTACCTTCACACCCCAAATCACTGTTGCTTGTGTGCCTCGAACAATAAAACTATTGAACACCTGTTCTTTGAATGTTCTTTCTCTAAAACATTGTGGTTACATTGCCTTAACCACTTTCAAATACAACTTCCTAACCTGACAAACCTTCATTCCATTCTAAATTGGTTCAACCAGCCCCCAAATTTCAGAAACTGTGACATTAATATTTTTATTACCCTCCTTTTTATTATTGTGTACAACCTTTGGACTGAAAGAAACCTTTGAACCTTAAAAAATGAAGCCTCAAAAGTTGGAGCAACTCAGCTTAAACACCGAGAGAAGGTAATTGTTGGAGTGTTTATTTTTCTAATGTAATGTCAACAGGTTTTGATTTCAGGTTTAGGAGAATGGAGGGAAATTCAATTCCTCATCGGTATCTATAACAAGCGAGACATCAGAGTTAGGAAATGATTCATTCTCCAAAAAGCCTTAAAGTAATAGACTTGGAAGCATGGTGTCGCAAGATACAGGAGGGGAACTCCTTTGACAATGGACCCTCCCTCACAGTAGAGGAAGTTATGCTAACTCCACGTATGGTAGGAGATCCCCTACTGCTATGGTTGGTTGCTTAAAATAGGGAAGCTCCATTAGGGGTTTACCAAGGAAGGTGGGGTGAGAGTTGAGAAAAAATTCATCAGTGAACTATTTGAAAGCTTGTAGCAAGGGAGAAGGGCTCTCTCTCATCAACTTCGGTATTTAAAGCAACATAGATCCCACATTGTTCAGAAAATTAGAAGAACAAAACTAGGATTCTTCTACTTATGATGTGCTGGCTCAAAATTATGACTTTGTGGAGGAAGGCTTAACTAATTGATTTTCTGCTGTAAAAGTTTGTTCGGAAATGGTTGCGTCACTAGTAAGATGATCCTTTTATATAAGGTCATCTTGGTAGGTAGATGTATAGAGGCTTGCTGTTGTGGTTTATGGTCATAACGCTGCGTTTAGTTATTGTCTCCAACATGCAAAGACGGAACGAGACGAAAATTTGGAGATAGAATAGAACAAAAATTGGAGACAATGAGGTGTTTGGTTGTGATGGATAGAACAGAAAAAATTGTCTCCGTCTTGAGGACAGAAATGTGTTTTGTTGCAGTGGACAGAACATAAAAACAGTGTCAATGACGAAAATACCCCTACGGTATAAAATAATTAGAAAGATGTAATTCATTGATTGTTTTAAAATGAATGATTCGTATTAGTAAAAAAGTTAAAAAATAATAATAATAACAATAACAATAAG
>JANZLF010000002.1:34465916-34479127 GCA_026546835.1 Erythroxylum foetidum
GGAACCACGTTTTAGATGTATGATGATCTTAAGTTTATTGTAGTTGGGTTCCGAAATCGGGATCGGGTTCCGACAATCTCAATTCTATACATAAATAAAATTGAAAAGAAAAGAAAATAATGACTTATAATAGATGATGAAAGGTAGTGATGTCAGGAAACCTCCTGATCCATGAAGCACATAGAGTCAGCTTCATCTTTCTCTTCTTCCTCTTCCTACTTCTTCTTTCTCTTTGTTGGTATTCACTCTTTAGAGTTTCAAATGTGGTTCATGAAAAAAATTGCCTTGTGCTCCTTTTAATGTTCTAAAAAGTCCCTTGAAATGTGAAATTCATAAGCGACTGCGTGTCTGCCCGATGTAGGCCACGATTGTGGCCCACATCTAAACCTTCTGTCATAATCATGGTCTGATATTGTTTCAGCCTGAATGTTTTTCGAAACTCTTCCGTTCTTCGATACTGACCCTGAAATACTAGCAAACACATCAAGGTACCTTAAAAATATAATATTTAAGCTCAAAAGCTTGTACTAACCCATAAAACACTTAAAACACAAATAATTAACAAACTAATCAAATTTTACCCTAAACACATATTAAATTATTTAATTACCGACTAAACACATATCAAACTATGCCCTAAAACATGATGTAATTTACAATTATCAAATCCTAAAGGAGCTCATCTCTCTTTAGAGAGTATAACTATACATATCTATATGTTGGAGCAGTTCGACTTGTTCTCACCCTCTATGGAAGAAAGGAAATACCTGCTACAGTTATGATATCTCTTATTGACACTGATTAAATAACGTACCAAAATGCTCTAATTGGTACCTTGCTTAGAACTCTCAATAATGGAAGTGTCATCTTCATTATACCACCTGACTTTAACATCAGGCTAGATGATCCGATGCTATATGAAAGACTCCAGTGAGATCCGGATCACTGGAGTAGATTAAGACCCTACAGAAATAATGGCTTTGCTACATCATTAGATGATCTATCGCCTCCAGAATCATGCTGTAACTTTGAACTTTCCAAACTCTACTTCGGATGCTCTTTACATGGTTGTTGATCGTTCCAATGATTGATCCACTATCATTCAGATGCCAAACCAATTGCCTTCAAAAGATCTGGAAAAGTTGATGATGATATAATGGATCACAAACTACTAGAAAGTGTTCCATAATCATCACAAGCACTCATTTCACACGACCACTCCTCCAATTCTTCAAACTCTTCAAGATGGATTAGTGAAGCATCTAATTTTCTACATGTCTGATGTAGTATGTAAAGAGAAAAGGATGATTCTATATGATTAGAGGAGTTGTCATTAGAGGAAGAGATAGAAATAACAAACTTTGTATCATTGTTTTCACTTGTCTGTTCTTCAATAAGGTCTTTAAGGTTATCAGAAGAAAGAATAGGCAAGATTGATTGAATTGAATCCAATAACTTGATATCCTTTCTGGACTTGTTAGGACACTGTCATGCAAAATTTTCTAGTTGTCCACAAACAAAACATCAATCAATCTTTTGAGATTGAGGAGGTTTTTGTTTAAAGAAACGAACAAATCTCTTTTTCTTCTTTCGTCGATGATATCCTCGTATTATGGAAGATTTCTTAGACTGTTGATAGGAAAAGTTCCTATGATGATGTTTTTTCTTGGTACATCCCTCTCGTAGCAATATATTTGGAACGTATGCTGACAACAAAACTTGGGAGAATATGCACTAAAAAAAGAGGTAATTATTCTATTCAGTAGCTTGTTAACATAGCAAACATGAAGGATTTGTAATACCATAACATCGATTGTTTGTCTTTAATTTTTGTTTCACATCTAACTAGTTTATATGAATGATCCTTTGGGGATTAATGTTTTATCCTATAGTATCCCGTACTTGGGGATTTCTAAATCTTGGCTTCAAAGTAAGTTCATGAAAAGATATATTAGAGAATCTGTTAGAAGATTATAGACAAATAACTCGACTCATTTTGGTTAAGACAATTAATAGAAGTTTGTCTATAACATGAGAAACATCTATGAAATCTCATTTCCATGTTTCACCACAAATAATGACCTTTACCTTAGTATATATAAGGATTATTTGTCTGAGAGTGTTCAGCTGCTCCTTGAGATGCAATAGACCTAGTTCACATCAATTATCAAACCAAAATCACGTCTACTTTTCATTGCCTATCACCCTTTTAAAAAAGGATCTCAAGTTGTGCCTCAAATGCAACATTTGTATTAAACTCCATGAATGCTCCTTGCTAATCTTCAATCCCCAAAAACTATTATTCGATAAGTAATATTTGTGCTTGCATTTTAACCAGATAGCCTCCTTGCTGTTGACTAATTTGCATATTTTTTTTACTAATAGAACTAAATTCATGAGTTCAATTAAAAAAATTTCTAAGCCCCCCTTTTGTTTAGGATAACATAGGTCTTTCCATTTAACTTTGGCTCTTTTAGAATTATGCTAAGCCTCAATCCACATGAATTTTTTAATGAGATTCTCCATTTCTTTATCAGCCTTTTACGTAGAAACAAATACAAGCTTAGTAGATATGGATATTCCTTAAAATTGAGAAAATCAATTATAATACACCAGTATTGGAGAGGAATCTATTGTATCAAGAGTGGATTATGCCTTTTACTAATTCCAACAAAGGAATATAGTTTACACACCTTAACATTTTAGTAGTAATAGGTACTCTTAAGTATTTGAGGAGAGCATTGTAAGACCAGAGATGGAGGTAAGAAGAACTACATTGGACACAATAAAGGAGACGTATAATTTACTTTTCTCAACATTGCCATCTACTCCTAACATTGTATTAAATTTGGTTGAGAGAGTTAGCAAGCAATTGGAGAGAGCCAAGATTTGTAACAAATACTAAGTTGTTAATTTAGAGCATTTGTAATGATATTTAAAGAATCCACTTATGTCTATATTAAAAGCGATTAACTTGGAAAGGACTTCCATAGCAAGGATGAAAAGTAAGGGATAAGGAATTCTCTTACTTTAAGTCTTTAGCTCCAATAAAGAAATTAAAAAGGATAACTAATCTTAGACTACTTAACTTTTTGAGATTTTTTCAATCCAGTATTACAATGTGTAGATTAAAAGGACGAAAATTTTTTCAAGTGGATACTTAACAATAAAGATTTCGTTAGCCAAATTATCACTAAAACTAACATTTTAAACTGAAATATTAAGGATTTAAATAATTGATCATTCAATTAATTAAAAATTTAAACGCTCGAGGATTGGATTGAAAAAAACCTAAATAATTAGACACTTTTTAATTTATTCTTGATAATTTTTGCGCAATTTACGAGCTATTTATGGTCTCAAGGATGACAACAAGAGCGCAAAAGTCTTGTAGTTGGCGAATGAAGCTAGGCTTGGTTCAAAAATTAATACTGGACAGCAACGACAATTCGGTCATGTTTAGAACAAAGAAGTTAAATAAAGAACGGAAATTTCTAAAATATTCAACAGCTATTCATCCTGATTTGGGTGGATCCGTACCATTGAAGTTTTGTCCCCTTTGACTGCCTAGGTTGT
The DNA here is from genome assembly GCA_026546835.1 of Erythroxylum foetidum. Classification (NCBI taxonomy): domain Eukaryota; kingdom Viridiplantae; phylum Streptophyta; class Magnoliopsida; order Malpighiales; family Erythroxylaceae; genus Erythroxylum; species Erythroxylum foetidum. The sequence continues at coordinate 34,469,493 of JANZLF010000002.1, forward strand.
CTACCTCCTATCTCTATTTCTTGGGAGGTCTTGGGAGTCGAACCTGAGACCTCAAGGTTTTGTTGAGTGCATGATCCACAGCCCAGTGGTAAGAGACGTAGGTCTTGCACCCAATAAAACCATGAGGTCTCATGTTCGACTCCCAAGATCCCCCAAGAAATTGAGATAGAAGGTAGACAATTTAAGCGGTCAAAAGGGACAAAACTTCAATAATACGGACCCACCCAAATCACATCCAAAGTACAGTATGTCTAATAGCATGGTGCAGAACTTACAGTATTAAACTTTTATTTTAGTTTGACTTATTAATTGTATTTAACTTATAGAAACTTATAATAACAAGGTGTTAAATGGTCCTTTTCCATACTCCATCAATGACGTTAAGAACGCATTTATTTCGGTACAAGCAAAGTTAAAGCATTTTATCATCTTACTTATTGAATTGGGTGCTAAAGCATTCTTTTACATGTCCATACCCATCACTTTCAATCCTCCTCGTATAATGCAATTGCCACGAGCATGGCAGCGGGAATCTTAAGACTTACGTAGCATGTTGATGAAATAGGACTCCTTTTTTTTTATTAAAAGAACAGGGACCGAAATGTTTGGCCAACATTGACCCAGACCACTTAGCAAAAATACACGTGTTGAGGGCTTAAAAAGCATCAGATTTAATTAATCCCTATTTCCACGATCTGTTCTTCTTGGTTCCCTTTTCAAACCTTCGCTTTTGCTTCATTTCTGCGCCTCGACGTAAGGACATACATCTTGCAAGCGTGGGGAGCTACTTCAGCGGTCAAGCCATAAAGCTTCTTCATGGAAACGAATGAGTGCTGCCATGAGTGGAAGTGACGTGTTTAGCAGAAGAAAAAAAGAGATGAATTAGCCTCAATACGATAAATCAATTGCTCATCACATCAGCAAGAGCCTTTCCAAGCATTATAACAGTGTATTGCACAAGCAACGAAGACATTTTCCCCTTACCGCCCATAAGTCCCTGACCATAACAGGATTGTACGGAGAAAGTCCAATTTCCTTCCATTTAACAGATATATGTGCAAGAGAGCCACGTCTGTTCCATAACACCACAACCATTCTTTCCCTGGTTAATGGTCCTGCCCAAATCTACATCAAGTTAATCAGCATACATTAATTTTAGTCCAAATACATCGTAATGTGCTGGCATACATAGAGCATTATCCAAATGACAAACCTAGCTACTAATACAACGATCAACTAGTTAAAACAATAACTTTGAGCAGATCATCGATTAATCAAAGTCGGATTGTAAACTACTGCAGTATTTGGTAGACTATTGTGGAACAACATGAAAACCTTGTGATTATCAGTAAGTTACAGGTATGATGGCTGAGACACAAAGTCTTTCTCTTCATAGGCACACAACTCTCATCTTTCCTCTTAAAAACCTTACACTCTCACAACTCTTTGAAACAATAGTCACAACAGTATCTTCATTTTTTTTCCCGTTAAACTCTAATCTTACAACATACTTATTTTATGCAGTCATAAACTATCTTAAATTTTCTGATACACAAGATCCTTAGAAGAGGCAAATGTAGAGCATACCTGTCTCTGTATGATGACAGATAGTAACATTACTCTAGACCTAAGCTTCCAGGAGAGGGAGAACTTAGAGAGAATGGAAAATACACAAACTAATATTCATTGAAATCAAACGTTGAACTTTTGCCTGCTTATAAAGGAAGAGGAATCTTGCCTTTATAGGTGAAGAAGGGTAGTAAAGAAAAACACTCAAAAGACACGTTGATTACAACTTTGAAAAAGAAAGCAACTTTAAGTACAATCATCATACCTTTCACAAAGTTACTTTGAAAAAGTAAACAGTATGATAATAAGAAGAGTAGATTCATTGTCATAATCAGATTCATTCATTAATGCCATGTCATTGTCAATTTGTCCCAAAATGTGGCTGATATCAGTTGTAGTCCAAATAGAAGGTCATGGGCTAAAAATAGAAACGAGATCTTGAACAGGGCTGGATATACACTGGAAGCCATAGACTCGCGATATGTAGGGCAAGGAACTTCATCAGCTCGAATGTTGATAACATTAGAGGGAGCTACTAATGTCCAATGGTCAAATGATGGAATAAGAAGAGCAGTATCACCAAAATATGGACCAAGAGATGTAACGTTGGATGGAGATAGGCTTGGAGATTAATTGAGTTGGAAAATGTAAGTCTGCCATTAATAGTTTGCATTCTGTTGACCAATCAAGGGTGGTTTGCCAATGTTAAAGATTATTGAGTACAGAAGTCCTCATACAATAAAGACGTTGTATGATATAAATGGCATAAACTTTGTGATCATTTAAAGTAGTGTCCCATATGCGATAATGAGTTAAGAGTTGAGACATGTCCGCACGCCATTTGGATAATGGATGAAACCATTCTTAAAAAGTCCATAAAAGAGAGTTGACATTTGTAGGATCAGATAAATGATGATAAATATGGAGGGGTGACAAAGAGATAGATCAAGCATATAGGACAGACAAAGCCCAAAGATGCCATAAGGTAATATCGTCGAGAGTATCATAAAGATGATACATTAATTTGTAGGTAGCAAGAGCATCAAAATAACCAAGAGTGGGTAAAACATCAAATTTGAGAGGCGTGAGATGAAGATAACAAAATAGATTTTGATGAAGAAGGGGGAAGAGGTCTGCAACAGTGGTTGGAAGAGTAGAATACAATAGGGGAAAATCTTTTTAAAAATTTCCAAACTTGGGAAATTCCATGAGCCAAAAAAAAAGGAACAAAATGTTTCAAAGAAGAGTAAAGAAACAAGATAGGTTTGGTAGGTATAGAGAGAAAATCAACATTAATGTGATGAATGGAGAATTTATAAAGAGAAAATAATTTCTGCCGACGAAGCAATTGACTATTGGGAAGATATTTCTTGGGTTGATTAGAAATCTTAGGAAATGAAGTATTATCCATTTTAATGATAAAGTGATAAAGAGCGAGGTGGAAAGCAAACTTTTCAATACCTCTTTTAATAGCTAAGATCTCTTTGTAAATGATGTGGTAGTGGCATTTAGAGGTTTGAAATTGGCCACTTGTGTGACCACAATAACGGCACTTGTCATTGATTTCTTCGATAAGCACACACCCCAATAATGATCACTAGCATCTGTCTGTATTATGCATTGTCCCATGCCAAGAATTTTTAAAGGTGGAGGATCTTGACATATGTGCTTTAAATGCTAGACAACCTTTGTTTTGTTCTAAATGCCAAGGCGGTGGATTCTTTTTTAGCAACTTGGATAAACATGAAGTGTAAGCAGCCACGTGTAGTATGAACTCACTGATGTAAGTTACAATTCTAAAGAATTGTTCTAGTAGTTTCACAGTGAGATTTTCATCAGAAAAGTGTCATAGCTCTTGTGCAATATGTGAACCAGACTCATAAAATCTATCTTTGAAATGCATACCTAGAAATTCAATCTCCTTTACACCAATGATGCTTTGAGAGGCTGAAAGCATGATGCCATATTGTTTAGTAAGACCTAAGAATTCTTGAAGTAAGGCCTAATGTTCCTCATGGGTCTTTGAGAACATGAGAATGTCATCAATATAAATTATTGCACTGTTGAGTATAGGTTCATAGATCCTGGTCATGGTTCTTTGAAATAGTAATGGGGCAACTTTAAGCCCAAATGACATAAAAATCTATTAGTATTGTGCACTAGAAATGTAGAATGCAGTTTTGTACCGCTTAGTCGGGTGAACACCCAATTGCCAAATTCCTACCTTAAGATCAAACTTGTACAAGACAATAACTTCTTTAAAAATAAAACCTGAGTATTGATCTCTGGGAGAGGACACTTGTCATCTTGCGGGAATGCATTTAGAAGCTTGTAATTAATCATCATTCTCTTTTTATCACGCTTTTTCTTTGAACGTTTGTTCACATAGAATGCCTGGCAAGCCCAATATGACTTTTTGGGCTCATTAAGTTCTTGCTTCAGAAGGATAACACACTCATCTTATGCGAGTTTGAGATCATCAAGGTTCATCCCTAGATGTGTAGCTTTTGTAGGATTGATATCCTCATTCTTTCTAAAAAGTGGACTTAAGAAAAAGTTAACATTTTTCCAAAAAGGATATGAATGAGAAAACTATGCATGTGATTCAGAACAGTGGTATAACAATTTATCTCTTAGTGATGTATATGGTGTAGGAACTTGAGAAAGTTCAAACACATGTTTCACTTTAGTATAGGGACTGTAAAACGATCGATACCTAAGGCCTGTGAGTAGGATCTGTAATGGTAAGGTTTAGCTGTAGACATCCATACCAATGGTAGATTGCTGCAAGTACTTTAGTCCAAATTATACATTGTGTAAAGAATCATATCCTGATCTTTCTCTTTGTAATAAGCCTGATCTTGAATGAATTGCCATCTACAACAGTAACGTACTCATTATATGAGGTCCGTAAAATGTTGAGCTTCGTAATCATACGGTTGGATCTAGTATCCATAAATCCAATATTTTTGATAGGTTGATCGTATTTGTCTTGTTTAAAGAATTGGATCTGAACATTTGGTCATTCGACTGGAGTACCATCTAATTTCATGCAAGTCATAACAAAGGAGATAGAGGATTCAAAGGATTCATCATCAGAGGTCGTAACAGAAACAACAAACTTAGTGTCTTCATCTTCAATGGACTGTTCCTCAATAAGATCTTCAAAGTAATTAGAAGAATGAATATGATTGAATGCATTTACTTCAATAACTTGACATCTTTTTTTTCTTTTGTGAGGATAGGTTTGTGCAAAATGTCTTGGTTGTCCCCAGAGGAAACAACAATCAACTTTCTGAGAATGATGGGATTTCTTCTTGAAGAATTGAACAAACTTTCATTTTGTTCCATCTTTTCTTGTGTAAGTTTTCCTGAAGGGCTTGTAACCTTTCATTTGTTTGCGGAACATTTGTTGATGATAGACATGATTGTGATGAGATTTCTTCTTATTGCTACAATCACAATTCTTTTTGTCTTTGCACTTAATATGAAGATAAGGCTTCTTACAAGCTTGTTTAAGAAGTGGACCACCTTTAGCAATGTTCTTAAAAAAGGCATATTGATCACAAAGCTTATCAAGAGAGGCTAAAGCAGGTCGGTAGATTTTTTCAAGAGATATATTAGCAATATCCCTTTGTAAAGAAACAATGATCCATTGCAGCTCTGGTTGCAATTGATCTGAAAGGGATGAGATAAAAGTATATCGAAGATTAAGATCATTCCACCTATTCAAAAGATAATACCTTTTCGTCATACGTTGAAAATGCTTCTGTAGATCACAATTGTCAAGGGAACAACATTTCATTGCAAAATACTCTTGACGGATATGCTTATCTATAAGTTGAAAGTCACCAATGAATTTCTTATGAATTATTCCAAGAAGAGCTCCGGTTGTCGTGACTTGGATATATTGAATTCTTCGATAGTTGTCAATACTTTGCCACCATTATCACAATGTACTAGTGAAATGAAAAGTAAACTCAGAAAAAATATCCTATAAAGGATTATTCAGTCGAGTGATTTAAAGATCTATCCATGAACCGAATTCATGTAAGCAATCTCTCCATTTCTTTGGGAGAAGATCATCAAAAGTAAACGATGGTCTTGAAGTAGGCTTGGTCTGTGCAACTGGTTGATCTGGTGCTACTTGTGGTGCTGGTGTAGGTCTGAAAGATTAAGTACCTGTAGATTTTGCTTCACTTATATCTGATTAAGCTTTAGTAAGTTTAGGCATAGTCATCAAGACTTGTGCTAAATCCGATAGATCATCTAGCTGTGCTGTGGAATTAGAAGATAGTTCAGAGATCTGTTCAGATGATGACTCAGAAATTGTTGTAGAGATTTCAGATGTTGGGATAGAGACTTCAAAACAAACTTTTGAATTATCTGATTGGGTAGAAGAATCTTCTACAGTAATAGTAGGTGTAAGAGTTGCTATGAACTCTGTTAGAGGTGCTTTATCCTTCCCAATAGAGGTAGAAGGTTGAGACTTCGGTGGAGAAGTGGGAGGTGTATGAATATGTAATAGTTTACTCCACTGGTTAACTAGTCCAGGTTTAGTATATGAAGGTGATGGCTTAGTAACTTGTTCAGGGTTTGGCTTTGATTTTGGATTTTTAGTTTTAGATGGAGTTTTCTGAGGATGGATATGTTGTTTGATCAAAGGATAGTTGAACTTGAAGACCTTTGAATAGTCAGCTTCTTCTGGATAGATCTAATACAGAATAGGAGTGTATATTGACTGCATATTTGGAAATACTGGAGAGGATGAGCCATATACAGTCTTAGACTGTGCAGATTGTGTATCAGCTTCCATGCGTTACATAATTTCTTGTATCTTCCTGAGTTCTTTAGTTTTGATATCGAAGTCAGGTCCAAAATACTGCGTAGCAATATAATGTCGTAGATCAACATCAAGTTGTTGGATCTGAGTTTTGTATGAGTGATATAGTTGTTAGATCTGCTTAGAGACGACATCAACTTTATGTTCAGTAGCATGAGTCTGTTGACTGATTCCATCTAACTTGGAATCAATTCTTCTAAGGACTTTGTTATATGCTATTGCATTTGATATCTGCTAGTTATCAACTTCATCAAAAGGATTTGAGACAAGTATTCCCTGTGAAGTGATTCCTGTGACTCGAATATAAGAGCTAGAGATAACCCTATTTGTTTCATCTTTACTCCTATGTAGAGAAGGAAACTATTCTTCGTATAACTTAACCATCATACAAAGTATAGAAGTATGAGTAATGACAAGAATTATTGGCTTAGGCTGACAAGTAGAAGATTTCATCATCTCACAAAGAGATCTAGGTCTAAATCTTTTTGTAGGTAGACCACTAGATTTGTTGGAATCATCTGGATTTGAATCATCCTTGTGTGGATGATATTGTTGAGAAAGCATACAATGAGGTTTAGACTTTTTCTTCCTCCTTCTTCGTCTAGCATACCGCTTACCATCATCATCAATGTCTGAAGTAGGGTTGAAATAGGCTTCACAGTCAGGTTCACACATAGATGGGTTAACATCCCATACAAAGTGTCCACGAAGATGGCTTACATAGACTAAATCTCTACTAGAATTAAAATAATGAATAGGAGGGCTAGATTTACCTTCCGTATGAGAAAATACGACCTGGATTAGAAATATAACAACGGATGTAGAAGGTCCAGATGGATCTTCGTTGGGTTTGTATTCGTTCCATCTTTTAACGTCTTTAGTGGTTGTATGAAAAGTGTGACGATGAGGCATATGGAACACCTTCTGGTAGTAAGTGATTTATTTAGTAGACATCAATTTTTCAAGCTCCACAATTGGTAATTTCTTCGAGATTTGGATGATAGTAGTTTGATCATTGGAACGATCAACAATCATATAAAGAGCACCTAAAAAAGAATTTGGAAAGTTAAGGTCCAAAGCATGATTCTGCATACGATAGATTATATGGTGATGTAATGTAGCCATGATGGCTATAGGATCTTGATCTGCTCCAATGATCTGAATCTAAACTTGTAGTCATTCAAACAAACTGGGATCATCCCACCTAATGTTGAAATCAGGTGCTATTATCAAAATGACACTTTCATTGTTAAGAGTAGTCAGAAAGGTACTAATCAAAGAATTTTGCTACGTTGTGTAGAAAGTGTCTACAAGAGATATCCTGGTTGTAGCAAGTATTCCCTTTCTTCCATGAAGTATGAGAACAAGGAGTATAGCTCCTACATGTAGATGTGTATGGTTGTGTTCTCTCCGGAGAAAGATCAGCTCCTTTGGTATCTCAAGCATTACGCATTGTTCTACATATTATATGAAAAGAGTGTCGATGAGGCATGTGGAACACTTTCTAGTAGTTGGTGATCTATTTAGTAGACATCAACTTTTCTTTTAGTTAGTTGGTTGTCGTACCCCACAATGTTCAACCTTAAAGCACCTTACCTTAATGTAACTTTTCTTCATGGCCTTTTTTTCTTCTGAAAATACATTATGGTATCTTTGGGCACTTTCTGTCCTATATACTTGTGTTGTTATCCTATTTCCCTTTCAGCTTTACCAACATCTCCGAGCCATAAATAATGAAAGGTCTTTGTTATAGACATTTCTCAAGTGGTTTCAACCACTAGACCAATAGAAGCAACAATGTTCTAGGGTTATTTCACAACATGTCTATGGAAAGCTTCGGCTAGACAACAGTCTACTTAATTGTTTCTTCATCCTTTATTGTCCTTATCGAGAAACATATAATGGTGCCCTTTACACTGAATATCATGTCCATTTTATCATACTTTATTATATTGGCCACGATATCAAGACAATGTGCTCCAATCTTTTAGAGATTTTCTCAAAAAGATAAATCATTTTCTTGATACACCAATCATCTCCTCTTCTATTGGACCTTATCCAGGTGAATTTATTCCTGGTGAATCAGAAGAACCAGATGTTGACATACAAGGTCCCAATAGTCCTCACTATGACACAGAAGAATTCATCTCAAACCTTGCAAAACCTTCTCAACCTCTTAACTCATTCTTTCAAGATGCTCAAAACCCTAATGATGACAACTACAGTCTTAATGAAAATGAGTTAAATCAATTCCTGCACAAACTTCACACATGTGATCTCAATCAAAGTATGCGACAAAAGACATATCAAAATGATACTGATAGTTCAAGTAATGCAGATTCTCGATCCAATTTGAAATCATGGCATGAACCAATACGTGATAAATAATGCATTAGATTCTATTAGACTCATCTTTTTAGGTTTTTTTCTTATTGAGTCTTTTAATGAAAGAGAATCTTTGTTGTCCACAAACCATTATTTAAGATTTCTTTTTATCATCGTATTGTTTGTTTTTTCAAAATAGCTTTGTAAAAGATGTGATGATTGTGCTTAAAGCTGCTTTCTTTTTCAAAGTTGTAATCAATGTCTTTTAAATGTTGTATTTTCCTACCTTTGTTTCATCTATAAAAGCAAGGTTCCTCTTCCTTTGTAAGCAAACAAAAATTTAACATTTGATTTCAATGAATATTAATTTGTGTGTTTTCTATTATCTCTAAGTTCTCCCTCTTCTGAAAGCTTAAGTCTTGAGTAATGTTATTATATATCATTATACAGAAACAAGTATGCTCTACATTTACCTCTTCTGAGGATCTTGTGTATCAAAAAGTTTAATATAGTCTATGACTGCATAAAACAATTCTGTTGTGAGATTAGAGTTTAATGGGGAATATTGTAGATACTATTGCGACTATTGTTTTAAAGGGAAAAAAAAGTTCTGAGGGTGTAAAGTTCCTAAGAGGAAAGTTGAGAGTTTTGTGTCTGTGGAGAGAAGGGTTGTGTCTCACCTATCATACTTGGAACTTACTGATAATCACAAGGTTTTCATATTATTTCACAATAGTCTACTAAACACTGTAGTAGTCTACAATCTAACTTTGGTTAGTTAATGATCTGCTCAAAGTTATTATTTTAACTAGTTGGTTGTCGTATTTTCCCTATGTGCCTTTCAGAGTCCAAATGTAGATATCACATTTGCAATCTTTTGTTCTTGGGCAGCGGATGT
>JANZLF010000002.1:34484658-34497178 GCA_026546835.1 Erythroxylum foetidum
TTAAAATATATTTCAAACAAATATTAGTTTATAAAGAAAATTTTAAAATTTAAATTATTTACCTTATTAAAATAACATAATTTTATTAATAAATATTATAAAAGAGATTAAATAAATTTATTTAATTAAAAATAATTTATCTTTAAAATATGTAATTATTATCAATGATAAAAATACAACTACATTAACATTAACAACCAAACAAGTTTTTGTTTTTATTTGAAAGAAAAACAAAATTAAAAATTGAAAACATAAACAGAAAACTACAATAGAAAAACAAAAATAGAACCAAACACTCCCTTATCTTTAAGGGGGATTCGAATGTTACCCACAGTAAGATGCTTAAGACTCAAATAACTCAGTATACTATTGCAATCGTTAGGTCACTTGGTTAATTGCCTCGTTAGCTTGAGAATCCTAAGAAACACTATAATACTATGACGTTGAGGGGTGACAGATTGACTGAGAGCCTTATATTGAAGAACATCGAAAGTGAGGAAGAATAGGGAAGAACCCTTGTTAAAGATAAGAAGAAGTTTGAAAGAGAGAGAAAAAAAACAAAGAGCTTAGATACATACATCTGCATCCTATAAGCCATCCATATCGTTCTTTTAAAGATTGGTGAAGGTGAATTTAGATCCAAAATTTGGGAACTTTTTGGATATTCTTCCAAAGATTTTTATTAATATGTCTTTTGTAGTCGCTTTAAAGAAAATATCTTCTAATGTTATAGAAGAGCTCTTATCTTGTAAGAAAAGAATCAAGGAGTATGAAGTCGTAATCTTGACCAAGGAGTATAAAGTCACAGCTTATAACGGACAACTCATAAAGCTTAAGGTTCAAGATAGCTTGTCAATCCTTTACATTATTATAAACATGAGCCAATCACATTCTATATGATCTAAGGGCAAGTGCTAGCCTCGTATCCCTGTTTGTTTGCAAGAAGCTCAAGGTGGGCAATCTTAGAATTGTTGTTATCTCTCTACTATTGAAAGATTGTTCTTTTAAACATATAGTATAGGGATAGTAGAAGATGTACCTATCGAAATAGGTAAGTTTCTTATTCTCATGGAATTTTTGGTATTAGATATGGGTAAGGATAGACATATGCCTTTAAATAGGTTTCATCCTTTTTTAGCCACTTCTAACGCTCTAATTGATGTTTATGAAGGAAAGTTAACCCTAAGTCGGAGATGAGAAACTAGAATTCAAAAAATATAAACCTTAGAATTCTATTAATGAAAAGAACAATAACTGCCTTTATTTAAATGCAATTGATGAGTATACACCTAATGTTATGCAGCGGCAAAAGTACTATAAGTAGGGGAGGCTAGGTTTTGAGCCTTGTCTAAAAAAAAAAGCTAAAGTTTTGATAGAGGTAGGAGAGATGGCAGGGCTAGTGGGAACAGTAACAAAAGTAGGACTAAGAAGAGGAAAATGGGTAGGGTTAGGAGGCTTGGTAGTCAATATGAAGCTAGAAAAGAAAATTAAAGTAAAAGTCACTGATAATAGGTTAAAGAGAGAAATCAAAAAGAAGAAAGAGGAAAAGAAGGAAAAAGATTGAAAGTGAAGGAATGGAGGGACATTAGGTACAATTGCAAGCAAGAAAAAAAAAAGAGCAAACTTGAAAAAGAAGAATAGACTAAAAGAAGAAAAACTAAGGCACCTATCAAATGAGGATCTAAAAAGGAAAAAAACAACAAAGGGATAGTTGCCAAAGGTAAGAGAGGAGTACTTTAAAAGAGGGGAGAGCGTAATGAGAAGTCTCTACATTACCACACATAAATTGGAACCAAAATGGGAAGTAAGAAAGGAAAAAAAAAAGAGAGAGAGAGACAAAGTCTTGAGGGAGGAATGAGGAAGATAAGTACTAGAAGGGAAATATTGAGCTTTGGTAGAAGAGATTGGACATAAAGTTAGGGAAATTAGAAGGGAAGAGGAAGGAGATGCAAGAAGGAGGAAGAATGGTTAAATTTTATTCAATTTGTGTTATTTAATAGATTATTGAAATTTACATATGTCTAAATTCTTTTTTCAAATGAATCTAAATTTAAGTTGTATAACATTTAAAGGAAGTTACAATAAAATAAACACATGATAGTCAATTTTTCCTTTATACAAATTTTAATAAGTTATTAGTATTTTCTCATTTCTGCATTGTCATTGAATTTTTTCTTCATCATCTTCTTATAATTAAGTGACCTTTAATTAATGAGTCATTTATAAGCTCTATAAATAATCATATAATAATTCATTTTATTCAATAGATAAAAATAATTTCTTTTTCTAAAATAATCTTCATTCATTATTTGAAAACATGAGTATAAGTGTCTATAAGGTTATTCATTTCTAACAAAAGTGGGATAAAGTCATCTATAACATCAAAAGAGCCTTTATATCCTTAACTCACTAAATTCAACTATGAGAATTGGACAATAAAAATAAAGGTCATTATTAAGTTATAAGATGTAGCAAACAAAGACTACGCAGAACATCAAGATAGGAAAGGGTTTAATTCAAGCTAAAAAGGAAACTATGAAGATAGAAAAGAAAGAAAAAAGATTAAATTGCACTTACCATCATTAATTTGTCAAGGTTTGAATGAAGATATGTTTAGAAAAATAGTCAACGAGAGCACATTAAAGAAGGTATGAGAAACTGTCCACAATTTGATGATGGGAGTTAAAAAATGAGGTAAAAAGTGAGAAAAACATGTAATACCTTGATAATATATCTAGCAATGATATAATAGGTGATAAAAGTAAATTTATGGATTTAGATACCAAGCTGATAGGGACAACATGCTTTAGTGATAATGTAACGTTATAGATCAACGGCAAAAGTGTGATTTTGCTTAAGACAAAAATATATGGTTATAAGTTTCTCTAGTGTGTACTTTATTTCAAAGTTGAAAAATAATTTAACCAATGATTAACTTTTAAAGAATGTTTGTCAAATTTTGTCATACTTCTTTTAATTTCAAGATCATGGTGCAAGTCTTATTACCAAAGTGAATATGACTAGTAATAGGGAATTTTCATTGATAGTACCAATCTATAATGGTCATTTTCTTGAATACTAGCATTAGTGATCTTTCATGGATATGAAATTGAAAATATAGTCATCTAAATTTTAAATAACTTAGAACTCTGGGTGAAAAAATGATGGTGAAGGGCATTTTGACCATTTATCACCGTAAACAACAACATGAAACAAGCTTACTGGTCAAGCACTTAAAGAACAACTTTTCTAAACTTTTCATTTGATAACATGCCACTCTAACTTATTTATGCAAATATTTGAAGTCCCATTAACCATCTATCTCTTTGTAAAGGCCCTTACTTGATTCTCTTTATTAATGATTTTAAAAGAAAGATATGGGTGAGTTTTTTTAGATAAAAATATAAGGCTTTGATATGTTTAAAAAATTTGTAGCTTTGATTTAAAAATAAATTGATTTCAATATCCAATCATTAAGAATTGATGGAGTTGGAAATTCTACTTAAGATGAATTTAATAATTTAGGTAACTTACATAAGATTCACCATTGTCTAACACTTCTTAGTTCTCTCCAATAAAATAAAAAGAGAGAAAGAACTAAATAATTTTAAATATGATGAGAACCATATTGAACAGTTAAATGATATCTAAATAATTATAGGTTAATGCTATTACATATATTTTATCTTTTTGATGGAGAGTCTAAAAAAAAGTTTGAAAGATGTCATTGTATAAGAAATATATAGTAGAACGAATCCTTCTACTTTACACTTGATTAATACAATTTTCTTTTTCCATTATATTTGAATTATTTCTATATTTATGTTCATAATATTAAACTATCTCAAATAAAAAAAATAGAAGAATAACTGAGTTCATCATATGAGAAAGGCCTAAAGGAAGTTTAACCAAGAGAAGCCACAAAATGAGCTCAACAATTTGATTTGGCCATCTTTTGGAACTATTCTTCAAGAACTTTCTACTTCAATGGTCTAGTTACAACATGTCCTTTTGTTCTTAGTCTTGCTATTAAACTATACCAATTCGCTAGCCATTTATCACATCAATATTTTTGATGCCTAATGGATATAGTTATTAACTTTCTAGTTTTGGTACCATTAAAATGATTGTAGTTTAGTAAAATAATTATTTAAAGACATTCTTTATTTTACACATATTCAGATATATATATAATAAAGTTTATGTTATAAATTTACATTGCAAACAAAATTATGATGAGAACTTAGTCATGAGACTCATATTGCATTTATGTATTATCCTTAAATTGTTCATTGTCATTGTCATTGTCATTGTTCTATTAAGACTGGATATTAATTGAGCATAAAAAGATTAGTATACATTATGTTTCTTCCTTATGAAAGAAGTATTTGATCTTATAAACTAAAGTATTAAGATACTTAAACAAATTTGTGGTTATTTGTTACATAACAAGTTCACTAAATTGACCCCATATGAGAATTTCATTTGAAAAATTACTTGTATGTCTATGTAAATTCTTATTGTGATGATTATATAAGTGATCATTTAACTTGAGATCATCAAAGTATCTCATATATGAATTTCTATATTTTGATTCTAATTATGAACTATTATTGTCAATGGTAGCTCAGTCGATAATTACTGGATATAGCAAAATTATATAGAGATAATTAAGAGATCAGTATAGGATTCATTGTCCTCAAATAATTAGTGAGAATGTTATGTTATTTTCTAGTAGTATTGATTCAAAAAATTCTTGGCCAAAGTTGAATGATACTTTGAAAATATATTTTAAATGCCATTAATATAATCAAATGCTAATGGTGAAAAACTAAGATGATTGAATACAAATAAAGAAGGCATTAAGTCCGGGCTCTATATCTAATAATAACTTTGTATAATAAAATGATTGAATTATACGAAAAATCACACATGAAAAAATTAGTAATAGCTACTTTGATATTCTTAAATATTTGGGTGACCATGATATAATGCTAAATGTCAAACTTGATTTATGGATATAAATTTTTTTGTTATAAAATTAAAGATAAATTAAAGAAGTTTAATTTGTCTAATCCTAAATATTATAATTTTTGTCCATTATCAACATATTTAGAAATATAATGGGTCATACACAAAGAAAGTGCTAAAGAGTGAAAGGATGACTTAATCAAGTTGAACTTAACTATAAAGTTTGATAAACTTTATAATTAAATATGATATATTTAATAAATAAAGACTAATATGAGATATTGGATCTTATTTGAGTCTAAATAATATTTAACTAGAATTAATTCTAATTTTAATTTTAATCAAAATTTTACCTATTATAAATAAGTTTATGCTCTAACGGAGCTAACATTTCTTGCTTAACCTTCTCTTCAATAATTGTACTGTTCTCTCAACTTATTTTGTAAATACATTAGAGGTCGAACATTCATACAACTAAAGTAATTGAGATGAATCAATTTTAAAAATGATTCGAGAAATATAAGATAAATACCATCAAACTTTAGAATAAAATACAAATTATGATTTATGCTTTATTATATATAAGCAACTCCACCAACTTTATTACTTCATCCTAATTAAAAACCAAAATTGAAAAATAGAACAGTTTGAGAAAGTGATATCATGACCTATTTACCTGTGGTCTTGACAGTAGTCTCGTCTACATAGCATTGAAAATGGTTCCAGCTGCTCCACCTGCGCAATGTACAGTCACTAAAGAATCTTGAAAGTGTCGTCCAAGCAAGGAAAAGAAATGTTGTAAAAATACAAGCAATTACCCCATAGGTGGCGTTCTGGCCACTCCATCAGCCAGCAGAAACTGATAGTAATCATGATCAGCATGAGCATTTGCACTGACATTGATGCAAGCTACTTCTTTGCTGTTGCATAAGATAAGAAGAAAAGCAACTAAGAGAGATTTTACTGGGAAACCCATTATCTTTGTTGTTGCAAAGAACGCGAAAGTTGAGAGAAAGAATAAGAAAATGTGTGGAAGATGAGTGAATAGCACATTTATGGAGTTAGGTGTCGTTGGGGAGACATGAAACTTTAGTGAAGATACTGAATAGTTAGTGTTCGAAACATTTTGTGGGGAAAATTTCTGATATTTATGTCGGTGATGTTTCCCTTAAAAGTTAAAACTCCATCCACGTGCAGCTTGCGAACTTGACATCCCACTTCTCAAAGCATGGCTTGCCACTGACAGTAATGCCTAGCACCGACGATTTTTTTGGGGGATTGATCGGAATTCACTGTAGGCAGCAAATGCGGTCCTTCTTAATTTGTTATTTGATGGAAAATTGGAGTAGGATTTTCTGTGCAGTAGAATATTTATAAAATATTTTCGTTTTTTATTTTTTAAAAGTTAAGACCACTTTAAATTTTATAAAATTATTGACACAAATTATATACAAAATATGAATTTTAATTCGTATTTTATTTCAAATTTTGATTTTTTAATTCTTCAAAACTTTTTTTAAATTAACTTATCTCAATCATCATATTTATATAAGTATCCAATTTTTAATGGTATTCATAGAACATGTAGAGAGAACCTTGTAACTATTACAAAAAGAGTTAAGTAATGAGTAACAACTCTCTTATATTGACATTTTATTAAATTCTAATTTCAATAAAATTTTAATTAGAATTAAAAATAAGTCTAATTAAATATCAATTACATTCAAATAAGATCTAATATCTCATATTAATCATTATTTATTAAATATATCATTTTTAATCATAAAGTTTTTCAAACTTTACAATTAAATTTAGCTTGATTAAAATTTTCTCTCTTTAACCCGTTCTGTGTATTTGACTCATTAAATTCTCAAATGTGTTGATAATAGATCAAGATTAACATCTAACAACACTCATAACTTCCTAAATACTTAGGAGTATCAAAATAGTTTTGAATAACCTTTCTGTGCATATTTTTTTCGTATAATTCAATCTTTTCATCATACAATGTTACGATTAAATATGGAGCATGAAATTAATGTCTATTATATTTCGGTCCAATAATATTAGTTCTTTACCATTAGCAATTAGTTCAATTAATGACATTTGTAAACTATTTTACAAAGTGTCACTCTATTTTAACTAAGGATTTCTCGAATCAATATTAATTAATAATAACGAAACATTCTCCCTAACTAATTTAGAGTATTAAATCATTTATTAATTACTCAACAACCTGTATATAGTTCATACTACATCTAATGATCATCGATTGAGTTATCTCTGACTAGAACATGTCATAAGTATTATCAAAATATAACAATTCATATATAAGATAACTTTGGAGATTTCAAGTCAAAAGATCACTTTTGCAAACACTACAATGAAAATTTCTAAAGATATACAAGTAATGTTCCAAATGAAATTTCTCATATGGGGCAAATTTAATTAACTTGGTCTCTAAAAAGCACTCGTATATTTATTTAAGTATATTTATAATTTAATCTATGAGATCAACTAATGTCCAATCTTAATAGACAAATGAGTAAGAACAATTTAAGGATAATGCATAAATATAATATGAATCTAATAGTTATAATCTCATTATAATTTCATTTGCAATGTATATTTATCTCATAGACTTTACCATATACATTCGAATAAGTATAAGATAAAGAATGTCTTTAAATTATTTTATCACTAAACTAAAATAAACTAATTGGCTGTAGGGTATAAACCAATGCTATATTCATCTTCATTTGGGGATGGTTTAATCAGACTTCATTATTACATTGCCACAAAAATCAAAATCATTACAAGAAAAAATAATCATTCTGATCTCATTATTAGGAAAATTTGAAATTTAAGAAAATAAAATAAAATGATGATTAATAATATATACTATTTATATAATTATCAATTAGCAGAGTTTAAGCTAAACTTAGACTAGAGAAGTAAACTTCACATTAAAAGCTAACATCTAAGAAACTAAAGATAAAGCACTTCAAGCATATACTAAGATTGGAGAACTAAAAAGAGAAATAGTCTAAGCAGTAATTTAGGCTATAAGGCCTATTTTAGTTGCTTAATTTCACTTTAGCTTGAAGTCTTTATAAAAGCATGCCACTTTAAAAGGGGAGAGGTGTTTCTTGGCTAACAAGCATTGACATACCCAACTTATAGCATCTAACACTAGTACACAAAGACTAGTTTTACATTGTGGATTGACTAAACTTGAGATAAGTAAAGTAAACTATTACTAAGAACTAATGGATTTGGTTAGTTTTCTTAATATGGATTGCATTTGGATTTTTTTTTTGAAAAAAAGCTTAGGTTCCTTTTCCTCCACATATTGTAAATTATAGTACTAAATGTTATATTATAAGTAGTGAAATATCCTATATCACATCTCTACTTGATGCATAACCACTAGATTAATTCTTGCCGAATCGAAATGGGAGAAAAAAAAATGTCATAGGCATTAAGTTCTATTATATATAGATGAAGTGAAGGGGAATGAAAAGAAGAGATATTTCACTTATTCCTAATATTAATTGTAAAAAATGAAAATATTTGGAATTATTAGGAACTTACTCATTCTATGCAAGGTATTCTTATTTTGATAGCTAACCAAAGGATAATAGAAACTTTTAGGCAAAGTTGATTGAACCACACTGGTTTATGTCCTTCAACTTTAGGGACTTGGTCTATGATAAGTTGCCTATATGAATCATTAGTAAATTGGCTTTATAAGCGCCCTCTCCACTAGAATTTAAAGAAGCAACCATAATATGGTCGATTGTAGAGAATCTTGGTAGCTTCAAGATTCCTGAGGCTAAGTTGGACCTTCCTCAATAAATACCTAATATAGAATGTCCGTTCTAAGTGAGTTTAATTCATTTGACTTATTTAAAAGTCAATAAACATATTAGTTATCTTACCAAAAGGACGTGGACTATCCTTTTGCCAAGTTTATGCTAGAATTAAAGAGTTACTACTTCATTTAATTTGTATATTTTTACAATAGTCTAAGAGGAATCATATTTTTTCCTAATGGACCGAAAATTAAATCTCTTTAGATAGTGAGCATGTCTCCATCGTACCTATGAAGCCTATTTTTTTATAAGTAAGCTTTAAACCCTCTTAATCATCAGTACCTTATTAGTGACTCTAATGGACAAAATTCCAAGATCTCCCTCATTTTTAGGTAATCATATCTGGTTTCATTTGAATTTGGCCAAAACTCTTCTAATTGAGTCTCCTAACTAAAGTCAACTTCTTATGATCTTATCAATGGTCTTGATGATTTTTATAGGGAACATGTCATGAGATGACCATTATATGTCCAAATTATTCAGCATTGAGTTTATTTGTTAAATTCTATCTTCCAAAATAAGATTTTTATTACACCATCTTGACATTCTTCTATGAATACTTTCATTTAGATGTTTGAAATATGATGAATTTACCTCTTGAAAAAAATCAGAATGCTAAGATAGATTAGAGGGGGTTCCATGACCTTTAAACTTGTCAGATTGGAGAGATAAATAGAATATTGTTGAGCACTCTTTAAGAATAACAAATTGCTTTAATAGAGAGGTCTAAGATCAATTGGAATGTACTTAAAGTAGACATGAGAATGCTTATAACGCTAGGATCATCCCTAGAGAATAAGATGAGATCTTTAACAAAAGTTAAGCTATATATCCTTAATCTTTTACATTTTAAATGATATTTAAAGCTTTTTTCCTAGTTAATCACTGCTCTGATCAACTTTATGAACATTTCCATTATTGATATAAAGAGATAAGCAGATAAATGGCCTCTTTTTCTCTATTCTCTAGCTCCTTTAATGATTCTTGTAGGCTCTCCATTGACTAAAATGTTATAAGATACTATGGTGATACCTTATTCAATCCATCCTACATAGTTATACGAAAAAAACCGTGCGAAAAATAAAATTCTAATCAATAAAATTAAAAGTCTTATGGAAATCTATCTTTATTACACAATTCTTACTTAAATTGCTTTATGTTGTAATTCTTGAATAGATTCTGAATGAGTAAGTATTGTCCCTAATATACCTCCCTTTTATGAAAGCTCTTTGAGAGTGATCAATATGGTGAGCAAATGTCTCTTTAAGCCTATTAGCTCGTAACTTGGAAATGATTTTGTAAATAGTATTGCAATAAGATATGGGTCTAAAATCCTTAAGAAAGTTAAGAGCTTATACCTTGAGAATGAGATAAATGAAATTTTTATTGAGCGTCCTTAACATCCTTCCACGATGAAAAAATTCAAGTACTACTTTTGTAATTAATGGTTTAGCAAGATGCCAAACTTTTTAGATTAAATAAGCGTTCATACCATCTAGCCCTAGAGCTTTATTAGGAATGAGGGTAACAATATCATTCTCATTAAAAGGCCTAACCAAAGAGTTCACTTATTAAGTTTGAGATATGGTTTAGATGATAGAATTTTTGAGCTAAATGGAAGAAATGATATTTATAGGGAACCAAGGGAATTGGAGAAAAAATTGAGAACTTCCTACTTGGTCCCTTTTTAACATTCAATTGTAGAGCCATTCTCTAAATTAATTAATGTAAGTTGCACTATTATAAGAGAGTGGTCTCAGATTATGGGATTATTGAAAGTGGATTTACTTATAAGGAAGCTAGAAAATCATTATGTATTAAGAATTGTTATATTAATTTTATTTCTTAAGAACCACTTACCCTTTGGCTTATGGGGCCATATAAAGAAGTCTCCCTCTATTTTAAGGTCTATGGACTAAATATGGCTAGCATAATCACTAAAATCTTCAATATAATTCCTAAGATTAGCATTACCTTTAACTTTTGAGGGGTATAAAATGCAATTAATATCCCATAAAATGATCTAAAAAGTTCTTATAGAAGCTTCAATTTCTTTTAATTTGCAATAGAGTGAAGTCCTTTGGAAAGTATAATTAATTGCATATACAAAGGTAATAAGAAACTTGATGTTTTGTTGTTTCAAGGTAACAACTAAATAGATCAATTGATTTGGCATACTAGTTTGGGGTAACTCTAATATATCAAGATTTACTATTGTTCTTAAATAATGGTGATAATGATGATTAGTATAAAAATACCAATGTTTTTTTCACAAAATATAAATTCCTTTAATTGTTCTCTTTAACTTAGTTTCCAAAATATCAAAAAGAAAACGATAAGTGTTGAATATAATCTTATAAAGATAGTTGTTTATTGAGGTTATTAATCCCCTAATATTCTATGATAAGATAAACATTAAGGGGAAGTTGGTAGTGTGACCTTATTCTTCATCTTAGATTTACTTATTATGACACTTTTGAATTGCTTATCATTTGTGGCTGAATTGCCTAGCGCCTTAGCATTTATAGGCTCAACAGGATTCACAACTAAGGATGCACTATCTGTAATAGTAATATTATAAGAGAATGGTCTTCTTGTTTATCTAAGTTGGTTCCCTAAACTTAACTTTCCTCAATATCTTATATGCTTATTTGGGTAATATCTATACATTGAGTTTGATTGTTAGGATTAAGCAAGACTTATTTCTTTTTTGGGGTTAATTATTTACAAATAGTTTTTAAAGTAAGATTACTACTCCTCGACTATTATTATTATTATTCCATTTTAGTCGTCTCCTCTTTTTCAATCTCTTTCTAATTGCTATTTGCATTTTCATATAGGTTTATTCGCTCCTAGAAATCCCCTGTCAAGAATTTCCTTTTGGTAAAGTGTCAAGCTTTCATAGGATATGCATTGTTTGGTTTCCATAAGTTAGTGATTTTAACCACATCCTTAAATAGCTTGTCCTTTTCATCTAACCTTAATAGTGGAATTGTTTATGGTAGTATTTGTAGGCTATCGATAAGGACATATATCTTTTTATAACTAGCCCTCTTCATTCTAGTTATAGTCTCAACCAAATAGAAAGGATTTGTAATATTGAAACTAATGGCCAAAAATTCTAAGGGAATGTTGTATATGTTGATCTATACAGGGATCTAACTTTACTTGAGACTTTGCAATTAAATTCTAGGTCTCTATTTTTTAATGAATATTGACTTATTCTTATAGTGCCATGGCCTAACTTCTATAATTCTTTGTGTTATTAACAAGAACTTCCTTCAATATATGTTGCTTTTATTGCTTCTGATCCTATACACTCAAGT
Organism: Erythroxylum foetidum; assembly: GCA_026546835.1. Taxonomy (NCBI): domain Eukaryota; kingdom Viridiplantae; phylum Streptophyta; class Magnoliopsida; order Malpighiales; family Erythroxylaceae; genus Erythroxylum; species Erythroxylum foetidum. The sequence goes on from JANZLF010000002.1 coordinate 34,496,831, forward strand.
AAGAAATTGAGGTCTCTTATCCCTGAAGAATCTATTTAGTGCTGCCTTCCATTTGGATAGATTTTCCTTCAAAATATCCACAATTAGTGCTATTATAAGTTTAACATATACCAAGACTAAAGGGAAATTACAGAGCTTCAAATAAGGAGAAGAATCCCCTAACACTTACATTTAAAAATAGTGGTTAAAAGGTTTAAATGAAACTTTAAAGATTAGGAAATTTAAAATGTGTGATATTTTTTGCTCATAAAAAAGTGAGGGAAGGATGACGATTAGGTTGACAGAGTATGAGAGGGAGCAAGAGGAGGAAAATACATTGGGAGAGGAAGAAAAATGATGGATAAACTA
>JANZLF010000002.1:34558510-34574897 GCA_026546835.1 Erythroxylum foetidum
GGTTAAAGGGGAAGAGTTAGTAGAAAGCAAGCCCGAGCCTATGGTACCTCAAGAAGTGCAATCTATATTGGAGGAGTTTGTAGATGTGACTCCAAAGGACCTACTAGAGAGATTACCACCTATGCGCGATATCCAACACCATATTGACTTAGTTCTAGGAGCCAGCTTGCCTAATCTGCCTCATTATAGGATGAGCCCAAAAGAGAATGAGATTTTAAGGGAGAAAGTAGAGGAGTTTATAAGTAAAGGCTAGAGGAGTTTATAAGTAAAGCCTATATTCAGGAGAGTATGAGTCCATGTGTAGTGTCAACATTACTTACGCTGAAGAAGGATAGGAGTTGGAGGATGTACGTTAACAATAGAGCGATCAACAAAATCACTATTTACTATAAATTTTCCATTCCGAGACTTAATGATATGTTGGATTAATTGAGTGGAGCATTATTTTCTCTAAGATTGATTTTCGGAGTGAATACCAACAAATAAGAATAAGGCATGGAGATAAGTGGAAGACAACCTTCAAGACAAGGGATGGATCATTATGAGTGGTTGGTCATGCCTTTTAGATTATCCAACGCACCTAGCATTTTTATGCGTCTTTTGAACCAGGTGTTGTGACCTTTCATTGGTAAGTTTATGGTTATTTATTTTGAATTCTATTCTTATCTATAGTAGATCTATTGAAGAGCATGTGGGACATTTAAGACATGTATTCGAGGCCTTAAGAGAAAATCAATTATATGCCAACTTAAAGAAATGCCTATTTATGATGGAGAATTTGGTATTCCTCGGATATGTTTTGGGAAAAGATGCCATTTGAGTGGATGAAGATAAGGTAAAAATCATTAGAAATTGTCCTACACTGAGAACGAGTAGAGATGTGAGGAATTTTCATAGTTTCGCAACATTCTATAGAAGGTTTATTAAGAATTTCAGCAACATTGTAGCTCCTATTACGAACTATCTGAAGAAAGGGAGGTTTAGATGGGAAGAAGATCAAGAACAAAGCTTCGTCCTTATCAAGGAAAAATTGTATACAACACCGGTTCTAGCCTTACCAGAATTTGAAAAGTTATTCAAAGTAGAGTGTGATGCGAAAGGGATAGGTATCGGGGTAGTATTATGTTAAGACAAAAGGCCTGCGGCATAATTCAGTGAGAAATTAAGTGAGGCAAGGAAAAAATGGGCTAATTATATAAGGAGTTCTATGCCATTGTGAGAGCTTTGAAGACATAGGAGTACTACTTAATTGAAAAGGAGTTTATTCTTTGTACTGATCACCAAACATTGAAGTATTTGGGAATTCAGAAGTAGTTGAGGATGAAGATGTATACTAGATGGTCAACTTATATTAAAAAGTTCCCCTATAAACTTGTCCATAAAGATGGGAGAAACAATGTAGTGGTAGACGCATTGAATCGACGAGTAGCTATGATCAGAATGCTAATGGCTGAGATTAAAGGTTTCGAATACTTGAAAGACTTACATGTTGACGATGAAGACTTCAAAGGAATATGGCAAACTTGTCAAGGAGGGAAGTCGTATGAAGACTACCACATTCATGATGGGTTCCTTATGAGAGGTAACCAACTATGCCTCCTGCAAACATCAATAAGGGAGAAGGTAATTAGAGACTTACACGAAGGAGGGTTAGCTAGACACTTAGGTAAAGACAAGACACTTGAGGAGCTACGTAAAAGATTGGCCTAAATTGAGGAGAGACGTTGTTTCTATTGTTTTTAGGTGCCAGATTTGCCAAACTTATAAAGGTCATTCATCAAACGCCAGTTTATACATGTCATTACCTATGCCTAACAATATTTGGGAAGACCTTTCCATGGACTTTATATTGGGTTTACCAAGAGTGCAAAGGGGCATGGATTCAGTTTTCGTAGTGGTCAACAGATTCTCTAAGATGATGAACATTTTACCATGTAAGAAGATAGCAGATGTCATAGCTAAATTGTTCTTCCCAAAGGTGGTGAGGCTCCATGGGGTTCCAAAATCAATTACCTCTAAAAGAGACTAAATTTTTGAGTCATTTCTGGAGAACTCTATAGGGTAGGTTTGATTCATCTTTGAAGTATAGTAGCACAACTCACCCACAAACTGATGGACAGACTAAAGTGGTGAATAGGACTCTGGGTAATTTAGTGTGATGTATTTTTTGTGATAAGCCAAAGAATTGGGATTTTCTTATCGCACAAGCTGAGTTTGCCTACAATAATGCTATCTATAACTTTATCAGTCAATCTTTATTCTCTGCAGTTTACATTAAGGTATCAAATCATGCACTAGACCTTATTCAGTTATCTAAAAATGTTAACATCTAGGTGAGTGCAACCAAGTTTGCTAAAGAAACCCAAGAAATACAAGTTCAAGGTGAAGGAACAACTTGAAAAAGCTAATTCGAAGTATAAGGCCAATGTGAACCCACATAAGAAGAATCAAGTGTTTGAGGTGGGAGATGAAGTTATGGTATTTATAAACAAGAAGCGGATTACTGAACATCACCACAAGTTGAAGGCTAAGAAGTATGGTCCATTCAGGATTGTGAAGAAAATTAATGACAATGCATATGTCATTCAATTACCTTCGTGGATGTGTAATATCAGCCCAATCTTTAATGTTGCAGATATTTACCCCTACTTACTGGAGTGCAAGTTAGGTTATCCAAAGCATAACTCGAGGTCGAGTTCTTTACAAGTGGAGGGGGCTGATACAAAGCTTTAGATTAGAAATTTTATTTATTTATTTATTTATAGTGTTTTACTTTTATTAGGACTACAAGGGCATTTTTATCCTTGTTATTAGATGGTTGGTCATTATAACTCATATAAATACTTCTTTATTGTATTGCGGAAGGATCTTTTACCTATTTTCAATCAAAATACTCTATTTCTCTCAAGGTTTTTGTCTACCTTTTGAGTTCTTTGTAGATATTGGATTAGATCTGCGTTTTCCATACTTTTAGATAAGAGTACTATGTTTCCACGCTATGTCAGGGTTACAAACAAAAATGATCCAGAGTATATCCGTTGGATTTCAAACAATAGAATGACTATCGGCTAAGGAATAATAAGGTTGGGGAAATTGGGTGGAGGGTCAAAAGGTTAAGGGTAATATGTCCGATGGTTTAAGATTGTTGAGGATTAGGGGCTCCCAAATCCCATTAATGACTTCCCCTATTAGTGTTTTCACGGTTTTACTTTTGGCCTATAGTCATCTTGAGTTCCTTTCCTTCCAAATGGCCTAATCCGTTAGACCCATGGCTAAAATGAAAAGTCCACGGTCATTACTCGAGATGGATGAGTGATTTATCAGCCAGTGGGTGAGGTTTGGTAGCAAGTTCTCAGACTTGTTCCAACCGCACACACTCTTTACATGGCCCCAAATGATGGTAGCAGTGGAGCAAAAGATGAAAAGATGGTCTTGGTATTCAACATGCATTGAGTAGATTAGCCAAACCTAATTGATGTCTAAGTATGAGAGTCGATCAGCCGTGCTCAGTTTGTTCTTCATGATTAGCCAGAGAAGGAAGGAAACCTTGGGGGGAGAGATTTATACCAAACTTTGGTGTTCCAGGGGACTTCAAGATTCCTCAATTTGAGGAGGTCAATGATGTGTTTACTCGATAGTTGGTGAATAAGTCAGTCCTTCCAGAGAAAGAGATTTGAGTTGTCAAAATTGGGAGGGTAGAGTGGCTGCAGATATTGAAGACCTTCAAGAACTTGCCAAGTGTTTCCCCTGATGAAGAAGCTAAGCTTGGTGGAGATAGGGAAAGATAGGAGATTGGGGAAGGTATCTTGAAGGTGGAAGAGAGAGCCTTGACTAGACAAATTGTCAAACCAAAATGAGGCTTTTTCTCCATTTCCAACTATGCATCATACATCACTCTGGACGGAATTGTTTAGAAGTACCAGTCCATTTAGGAAATACGAATGAGAAGGATTGTTAGTGATTTCCCCAATACACCTTTGTTAGGATTTATTTTTAATATATCCTATTTTTATTTTTGGCATTTTAATTGGACATGGGAATTTTCTTAATAATTATTGAAGATTACACTCCTTTGGAAGTAGATGGTGCTTGGGATTTGACTTAGCACAATTCACGGTAGTTGATTTTCAAATCTATCCTTATTTGAAAACGACTCTTCAAAAGGAAATTAGGTAGATTGCGTTATTAAGGGGACTGCTTGTTGACGTGGAAAATCTGTAGGGCATCTTTCTTTTGATGATTATTATTGATTGCGGCTTGTGGCTGAATGGTTGTTGATTTTTGGGTGAAACACCGTGTGTGAAAAATTTGCTTGAAGGGCGGCTGCTTTCGATTGTGTGGATTGTTTTGCTTGGTTTTAAGAGGTATATCCACGTTATTTTTATTATGAGCAACCAGTCCAAGGATGATGCGTAGTCGAAGCTGTTGCTGGATAATTCAAGTTATTTGATGGTTGCAGTATAAAGAGTGCTGGTGCTATCACTGGACCTTTCGGGTGAAAAGTTTCAGTTCTGGTTTTGTTTCCTTCTTGCGTTATTTGTTTTTGCTTTTGAGTTGAAATAGTTTGAAAAATCCTCTGACGAGGTTAATATGAGTCGGTCGTATTATCGGGCGTGAAAATCTTTCATGGGTAGTTAGATTGTGGATTAGTTACATAGATTGAGTAGTACAGGAGTAGATCAATCTTGTGTAATTTTTGTTGACTACAGTGAAAGAATTTAATCTGGGTGAGGGCCCCGCAGACGTAGGTAAAGTGTGCCGAACTACGTTACCAAATTTCTGGTGTTGATTTATTTTTGGTTCTTTTAATTTTTCTGATTTTATTTGTTTGCTAGGAACAAATCGGAAAGTTTGCGAAACTATTTAACCCCCTTCGGTTTTTCAGCATCCTAACTGGGATTCTGTTTTTTCACATGTTAAACTCAGTTCTTTTTTGTGGCATTATTTATTTATTTATTAAAATTTTATTTTAAGTTTCGTAATCTAGGAGATTAATCCATGGAGAAGCTGTGTGCAATGCGTTCTTTCTCTTGACAGGGTCTCGTAATTCTTTTATTATCATCTTTTTATTGATATATATTAGAAAACTGAGTGAGATCTGATCTTTTACGGAAGTAATGAAATATGAGAACATTTTGTTCAAAAGTTAAGATTACTTTAAATTTTATAATATGAGTAATACATATGACATAAATAAACTAATCATAAATTTGTACTTTATTATAAATTTTGATCTTTTTCTTGTAGTATTTCTTAAATTATTTTTGAAATTGGTTCATCACAAGTATTATAATTGTACATATACTCAACCTTTAGGGTATACACACAAATGAATTAAGAGAATTCTACAAATGATATAGAGAGGGGTAGACAACCATAGCAATAAATGAGACAACAAAAATGTAACTCAATCATGCATAATCAACCAAAATAGCTACATTAATTATATTACAAGATTTATCATCATTAAACACTTCAATCTCATCTTTATCAATATAAGAGAAATATTTAAGCAGTAAATAAAGTAAATAACTGAATGAACTATGAAAAGATAATAAATAACAATTGGCTAAACTATGAAAGTAACAAGTTCAGTAACAACAAGAAACAGAGCAACAAATGAACATAATAAGCAAATAAGGATCGAGTGAGTGTGAAGGCGGTGGTCTCCTGGCCCTCTTCAGCTTCCTGCATTAGCTCTCACCTTTTGCTTCAACTTGTGCTCACCCAGATGCTTGCACTGCCTCCCCTCTCTGCTATGTTTCTCTCTTCTTCCCCTCAGTTGATTGATCTATGCTTCCTTTCTCTCTTCTCCGACTTTTTTCTCTTCATTTGCCTTGGGTGTGTGTTGAGTGAAGAATGAAGATTGAAGATTGATTAGCTGCCACCCTCTATTCCCTTTCTATTTGTAGTATGACTCTAAGTTTAGGGTTTTGAGCTATCACCCCTGCATATAACAATTAATAAGTTGATGATTTACAAGAAACAATAGGTCACGGGGTGATACGTTAAGTCACCCTGTTAAGGCAATTGTCATGGTGGTGACTTGTTGCTAAGTCACCATCATGATGTGGTGACACTTGCCACCACTTTTTTTATATTTTATTTCTCTTTTCATGAAAAATTTATGTAAATTTTCTTTTAACTTTCATGCAAAGTTCATAAAATAATCGAATCAACATTAAAGTAATATTTACTTCATTTTTACTCAATTTATCTCACATTTAGATCAAAACACAAGGAATTACAACCAAAATTAAGATATGAAGGCAGTTAAAAGCAATAGAAACTAGACACAACAATTTCCTCACATTTAAAATATGCTTATCCTCAAGCACATTAAAGAACACTAGGCTATAAAAGAACAAACAATGGAAACAAAATTTTTCCAAATAAAATTCAGTGATATTAATGATCATTTCAATAAACACAACCTAAAAACTTGAAACTTATAATACTCAATGAACAAGTTATTCTTCGTATATTTAACCAAAATGAAGAAGCATTTCAATTCAAAGAACCATCAACAAGTCTGATAGATACTCAGTCCACTCTCTATTTTCTCAAGAATTCAAAGGTAGGATATGCATTTACTCATCGTTCATTTCAGGTAAGGCATCTACCATAAGCTTGCTTACCAATCCAATCTCTACCACTCATATCAAACATAAACATTAATCTGAAGGTCTTTATTCAGGTTGTAATTGGGTTGGGCTAAGGGTAAGAAAAAGGAAAATCGTAGTTTAAAATTACAATATAAATTGAGCATTTAAAATGATACAAAACAATGAACCATAAAACACTCAATTCTTTCCTCTTAAGTAACAAAATTAACACTTCTCATTTTTACTTCTCTCCTCTTCTTTTCATTTTTTGGTAATCTTCTCCTCTTTCCTTTTTTTTCTATATCTTTTTCTTGTATTTCTTTTTTTCTTCATGATTTTTCTTTTTATTTATTTTTCACTACATTTTCATTTATTTATTAAGAACAAGATCAAGTTTAGAAGGGAATAATGTAGAGAGAGATACAAATTATTACAAACCTACCCATTCCTAAATCAAAAGCCAATTACATGTTATGATTCCCCCACATTGGTTCAAACAATTATTCCCTAAACCCAATCACACACATTCAAATGCTCTATTTGTGTTATTGTAGGTACAATGAAGAGGATAAATAAATAAGGTCAAGGCTCATATTTTGGATTTAAAGAAAGAAAAGGTTTCATGTTAAGCTTAAAGGGAGTTCACTAAATATAACATCATGGTGGCTTTTTAAGCAAAAGGGGTAAATCCTAATTGCCTTTGTCATTTCAATGTTCCCATAAGATTATGTATCTTAACTAGTATTTGTAAGCAAGTTCTAGAGTTCAGTTAATCATGAAAGAACGCTCTCAATAAAGAATACTTGAATTTGGTGTTTAATAGTTCAAAAAGCTCAAATATTTACCAAAAAAGTGACATTCCTCTATCACAACAAGGTAATGTACTTTTAATTGAAATCCAAGTCAATTAGTCTAAGCATGTAAGTATACTTATTCACTCATATTATGCATTTTTAATCACGATCGAGTCCATTTAATGACTATGCATCTCTAACTATTAAATGGGAAAAAACACACATAACAAACACATTTTTTTGATAATAACCCCCGCTTAAATATCACAATATTCCTAATGTGATGCAAAAAGGTAAAAGAGGACTTTAAGACAAAAGATAAAAATTAATACGAACAAGGATAATCATTCAAAACTAAAAGACATTAAACTGACAAGCAACAAAGAAAAGGATCAAAATACGATACAAATGTGGTGTTGATCACTGCATTGATCTGGTGTAGAATGTGGTGTACTGCGTCGAGGAATGAAAAGCATCTATAAGGGAAACAGATAGAAGAAACGAAAGAGTAAGTCTACGCACACAAAGACAATAACTAAGTTAAGGTTCACTAAGAAAAATAATAACAAACTGATAATTGAAAAACAAATAGAACTTAAATGGGTTACTTCTCTAACATCTTGTAACTGGACTCTTTAATGGTCATGCTCAAGGTGGGTCACTCAAAGTGATTAATTCCACCGTTTTCTTCTTTTTGTTTGACTTTGTCTCTATGAATTTTTGAAACACTCCCTCAATTGCATCCACTAGCAGTTGGTGGCATTCATCACTCTCTTTAACCAAGTCTAACTTCTCTTCTTCTTCTTCCTGCAAGGCAAAATCAAAATTTGCATGATTAAAATGGTCAACACGAGAGCATTCTTCAGAAACAGTAGTAGTAAGTGTATGTTTAGCATTAAAGATTGAAAACTCTGCTATTTATTCCAAAGCAATCATACTCAGTTTCATGTTCTTCACATCAATCATGGTATTGGTAGTGAACATAAAAGGCCTCCCTAGGAGTATGGTGTGATCCTTCCTTTATTGTTTAACCTTCCCTAGGTCTAGACTACAAAGTCTATAGGGACAATCAATACTCCAACCTTCACTAAAACATCTTCCATTATTCCTTTCTGGTAACAGATTGACCGATCAGGTAATTATAAACACATATTAGTAGGTTTTAATTTTCCTAGATCCAACTTCTCATTAATAAAGTGAGACATAAGGTTTATACTTGCTCCAAGGTCAAGTATACCCTTAACCTCATCACCATTTCCCATTGATATTTTAATGATAAAGCCCCTTGGATCCTTCAGTTTTAGGGGTAATTGATGCTAAAGAACACTTGCTACTTCCGAAACTATCACCTTCTCATTAGGCTTAAACTTTCATTTTTTGGTGCTTAGTTCCTTAAAAACTTCACATAAGAAGGAATGTTTCTAATCATATCCAACAAGGGTAGATTAATGTTAACCTTAGAAAGGATGTTATATAAGTACAAAAATTGCTCATCTTATTTCGATTCCTTAAGGCGGTTTGGATATGGAATTGATGGCTTATAAGGATCCATTACTTTATGTAGTTTTTGTCCTTCACTTTCTTTGGTGTCTTTCTTAAGTTTTTTGCCTTTTTGAATGTGACAAGAAGAATCATACTCATTGTTCACCTCCTTCTGCTCATCTTTTTCCTTGGGGAGGCTCTCCTCCTCTTTATTAGCAACATTAGATAGATTAGAAGGAATCTCAAAATCAACGTGATTATCAATCACCCTTCAACTTCTCATAATAGTAATTGCTTGGGCTTGCTCAAGTTGACTCGACAACTTTCCATTTTGATTGTTATGCATTTCAATAGCTAGTTGTCCTACTTGTATGTCAGTCTTCTTTACCAATGCCTCCAAAGAATCATATCTCTTATTGTTTATTTCTTGATTTTGAGTTATAACATAAATAAAAGCATTCAGGGTTTCCTCCAAAGAAGGCTTACTTAGTGGGTTTTGATTTGAGGATTGCCCTTGGTAATAATGTGACATCTGAAAATTTTGGTTGTGTGGATGGGGTTGCATTGGTGGATTGTTAGTCTTCTATGAAAAATTAGGGTGGTTTTTCCAACCAGATTCGCAAGCATACGAACAAACATTAGCTCCATGATCACAAGTTCCCTAAATACCACATACCTCTTGATTTGGAACATTTTGAGGCAGTCTCGTAGTTAGCATTTTTACATGTCTTGTTAATTTAGCTAACTACATATCCAATTTTTGATTCAAGCTCACTTAATGAACTCTAGCTCTTCTTCCCCTAATGCTCTTTTATTGGGAATTGACCCCCAACATTTTGAAGATTTCGTACGTTTCTTCAGCCATCTTTTCTTCCATAATTCCTCTTACTACATTGTCAACTGTGTACTAACATTATTATGTCAATCCATTACAAAAGAATTGATTTTTCATATGAAGAGGAAAATGATGGTATAGACAATGTATGAGCAAGAGTTTGAAACATTCTCATGCCTCATGGAATGGCTCTCCTTCCATCTGAGTGAAGTTTGCTATCTTTATCTGCAACTCAGAAATCTTTTGATGGGTATGAATTTGTTTTACACTTTCTCCTATGTAGTTAATAAATCAGGTGGAAGGGTCATCAACGAAGCCTTGGCCCGATCCTTCAACGTGTATGGGAAACAGCTCATTCTGAGTTGATCCCCATCTAAGCCATCCAAAGGAAAGGTTTGGAGGGTAGTATAGAATTCCCGAATAAAGTTTAAAGGGTCTTCATTAGGAACCCCATAGAAAGATAGTAACATGTTGTAGTGGATGCTTTTCAATTTATAGTTCCTAGCTACCTCTCCCAAATGTATGTATGATGTAGCAGTACTAATTACTATCCTGGCATAATCCTTCATGACTAAATGCCTTTCACCCATCTTTTGGTTATTTACTTGATCTTCGCGCTTGGGTTCCTCATGATCGTCTTCAAAGTCCTTTTGAAATCTTTGTATACAATGTATATTATCAACTAAAAGGATGAGTTCACTATCTAGGGATCTTCTTCCTAACATAAACCAATTGAGTTCACTATCTAGGGATCTCTTACCTAGTAGGGATTAACTAAAATTAGTACTAAATTAATAAAAAAGTTAAACCAATACATATAACACAATCAATTAATAACAAAAACTAAATAAACAAATCACCAAAGCAACGTAATAAAACATGTATGCATGATCAAACAAACACAAACAAAATTAATTAGTAAACAAAAACAATCAAAATTAATTCAAATTTTAACACTAAACACCTCCCTAAAAATGGTGCCAAAAACTTCATGATAGCCAAATAAGTTCTAAAAGTACCTAAGTTATCTTACTCGCAAGTATATGAGGCAATTGTAGTGATTACCCAAGGTTGTCTCCTACGGAGGTGAAATTGGTCCACTTAAATTAACCTTGAACAAAATCAAAAATAAAAATATATTGAATCCTAAACATTCTATGATGATTTGTTGGGTAAAGACTTCAAAGAAAATCACAAAATAGATTGAAAAGTAGATGAAATTAACTGGAAGCAAAGATGAATAGATTAATCGAAATGGAAGACTCTTAAGAATTAATTTTGCTAATTTAATCTCCTATGGATGATTAAAGGAAATGATTGGATAGTTGTCTTACTAAAAATAATAGTTAGGTTCTAAATCAACTCGAATAATGAACTAATCTAATTTTCGTATTCAACAAGTTATTATCCAAATTAATTATGAAAACTCGACTACTAATTACTATTTAAGTTAATATATTTCTATTTCTTAAGCTAAGCGTTCATGGTTTCTCATTCCCTATTAAACTTCTTCTCTCGCTATATTAATTCTCAAGAAAAGAGATCAGCCCATCACAGATATCACAAGATTCATCATCATTAAACACTTGAATCCCTTTTTTATCTATATAAGTGAAGTATTTAAGCAGTAAAGCGATTAAATAATGGAATGAATTATGAAAAGAAAACAAATAATAGTCGACTATGCTATAAAAGTAACAAGTTTTGTATCAACAAGAAACAAAGCAATTGATGAACATAATAAGTAAACAAGGATTGGCTGAGTGTGAAGGCAGTGGTATCTAGCCTCTCTCAAGCTTCCTACATTAGCTCTCTCTTTTTGCTTAAGCTTGTGCTCACCCAGATGCTCGCACTGCCTTCCCCTCTTTGCTATGTTTCTCTCTTCTTCCCCTCAGTCGACTGGTCTCTGTTTCTTTTCTCTCTTCTCTGACTTCTTTCTCTCCATTTGCCTAGAGTGTGTGTTCAGTGAAGAATAAAGAATGAAGATTGATCAGCTGCCACCCTTTATTCCCTTTATATTTTTAGTATGACTCTAATTTTAGGGTTTCGAGCCATCACCTTTGCACATGACACGTGATAAGTTGATGAATTAAAGGAAACAATAGGTCTCAGGGGTGACAAGTTAAGTCACCCCGTGAGGGCATTTGTCACAGTGGTGACAAGTTAAGTCACTACCATGACTAACACCAATAACCACTTTTATTAACATCATAATGTTAGTCATGGTGGTGACTTGCTAAGTCACCATCACCACCTCACTTGTCACCACTTTTCTTCTCCTTTTTTACTTATTTCTCTTTTCATGCAAAATTTAAGTGACTTTCCCTTCAACCTTCATTCAAAATTCACAAAATAATCTAACTAAAATTCATACAATATTCACACCATTTTCATTCAATTTATCTCACATTTGGATTAAAAATAAGGATCTATAACCAAAATCAAGATATGAAGGCAATTAAAAGTAATAGAAACTAGACACAACAGATGTTACGTCATCATCGTTCATAATGATAAGGCACATGTGAGCTCTCTCTCCTTTGGCTCATTTTTGGATTCATGTGTGTCATCCCAAGAGGAGGTTTAAGTGCTTTATTCTTGCATTTTTTCATTCTTCTCTTTCTTATCATTTCTTTTTAATTATCATGATCCTTGATTAGATGGAATTGCGACTTCATATGTTCGAGTTTTCTAAATTCAAAATAAATAATGTTAGATAATTTATGTTTTGAATCACCTTTACCTTCCTTGAGTCTTTTATTTTTGAGAAATTATTTCTCTTCAAATAATTTTTAGATGTCATAGTGATAAAGGTGAGGTCTTCATTATCACTTCCATTTATATATGTGTCTTCTTCACTTGATTCCTCCTTTGAGACCTTAAATGCTAAGTCCTTTTCTTTAAATGCTTTGTCTATTCTTATGTATTTTGGATCCTTATTTTGTATGTAAAAAGAGAAATAAGTTCCTTCAATACTAGCGTTGTTAGATTCCTGGCTTCTTGTATAGCCATCACTTTAGCTTCTTATATCTTTAAAAGTGACCTAAGAAACTTTCTTACCATTTTAACATTAGTATCGTTCTTTCGAAGTCCTTTAAGATCATTAATAATATCAATAAATCTAATGTACATGATATATATACTTTCATCATGCTTCATTTAAAACAATCATATTATTGTGTTAATATGCTAACTTTTCTCTCTTTTACTTGATTTATTACCTTATGTGTAATTTCTATAGTGTGCTAAATTTTATAAATCGTGTCACACATAAAGAACCTATTGAATTCATTTCTTCATTATGCATATAAAATAGGATATGCACAACCCTATTGTTCAAGGATATTAATCTTTTGTCTTGAGGATCTCATTTTTCCTTTAATTTGGGTACCTTTTATTATCTATAATTTTTTTAGGAATAAAGGGACCATTTAAAACTATATCACATAGGTTAACACTTTTTGTTGGATCACGTTTTCGAGACCTAACTGCTTAAACACTTAACACGCTAAAAATACATGTTGGATCCCATTTTCGAGACCCAACTGTTTAAACACTTAACACGTTATCACTGCTTATAAACTGATCATGAGCACTCTTGAATCGAATTCAAATCGAATGAAAGTAAAACAAATGTGAAGCGAATAGGGTCGCATACAAATATGAAACAAGCGGATTCAAATCGAACGTAATTGCGGAAACAAAAGTGAAGCGGAATACGAAACTTATTCAACTTTTGACAAATATGTGAAACAGAAACGGATCGGATTCAAACTTGGAATCAAAACATACATATGAAGTCAAAATCGAATAACATGACAAGTGTTCGACATCCGGGATTAATAATCTTAAAGAAGCATCGCGTTGGAATACCTTAGACTGGACCTATCCAAAACGGTATGAATTTTTTTTCTTTTCTTTCTTGCTTTCTTAAGTATGCTTTTCATCTATCATACTAATCTCAAATCACTTGAATCCTCTTATTCATCATATTCTTATTTTTTACCATAACTATCTCATACTCATGTCAATAAACCCATAAATGCATACTCAAATTCATAAAATCCATATACTATCTTACAAAAATCCGGCAGCATAATGGCTGGAATTAACAACCCCAAAAACCTGCAAATAACTTAAATACACTTCTATAATTTCCAGATAAAAATTCACATACATCATATCCATTGGACCCTTCGTCCGGGATTCAGCAGAAACGCAAACCTAAATTCTAAACCACTTTGAGTCATTTTCATAACAATTCATATATCACCATCAACACATTCATCCATGTCCATATAAATATACCCCAATTACATTCATAACTCAATTTACTTTATATACAAAATCCAATATACATCATCCATAGTCAAATACAATTCTAATTCCCATAAACCGAGTTCTTATACAATTGCATATTCCAAAATACATTATGAACCCAAAAGCTTACAATACTCTAACGACATTCCAAGCCATAAACCAATATCCATAATCTTAAACCAAATACACAAAGTACAAAACATGTACAAATGCTGATATCTTGACATCTTTCATCCAATCTCCTGCTCGAATACCTAGAGATGGGGATGAAAGGGGGAGTGACCTCGGAAGCTCGTGGATAACATGTTTATTAACCAAATGATAAGCAAAAATATTTTCAAACCTTAATTTCTGTTGAACGAAAACAACGAAGGCTTACTTCTCAAAAACTTCTCAATTTTCAACATTTCATAACCATTTACAAACATTTTTCTTTTTTTTTCAAATTCTCATAGTTTAAAATCCCATGTCTCATTTGTCAAAATTTCAGACCATTGAAAAACATAAAATGCATCACATATAAATGCAGCACATTTTAGACAAAGCAAAAGCACTTAACACATTAAACACATCAACGGTTTGGGTCGGTCCAAAAACACATGACGTACTGCACATTCTCGCAAAACGGTACTGTGCAGCTGTGAAACACATATGAGGAGTCCGAAAACGGAGCTCCTATGCCGCTAGCGGGTAGCCGGGAGAAGGCTTTAAAAACGAGACCAGTGCACTGACTCCACACGAGGGACCTAACCAAACCCATGTAACACGTGTTCATGCTTGAAAATTTCATATTGCCCGAAGGCACATTTCGAAAATTCAACTTTTCATATAATGTCGTATTCAATACATTTACATCTACAAACTTGCATACATGCATATAAAAATACAAACATATTCTCAAACTATCAATCAATTTCATCAATAACCACAATTCACATATTGAAACTCAAACAATCAACATAAAAAGTCAACAATCATGCTCATTTCATCAAAATCCTTCAAATACTTTGGGAACAGTTAATTTAATCCTTTTCATTTAAAAATCCGAAACAACTCTTGATTCATTCGGAAAACAGTGAATCCAATCTTTCGTAAATCATCCCAAAAGACAATTTATTCAAATCATTTAAAAACAATAGCTTAACAAACCAACATTTATTATTAGCTTATAATTTGCGAAATAAACACATCACCCACCTTTAATTTCATGCCATACTCTTGTCCAAAGCTTCAACTTACTCTTTACTTCACATCTGTTGGATCCCTTTCCCGAGACCCAACTTTATACACTTAACGCTATCACTGATTAAACTGAACATGATCACTCTTAAGCACATACCAATGGAAAATCGAATACGAATGTGAAACAAATAGATCAATTGACACTGAAGCGGAGGACACAAAACAAGTGTGAAGCTAAAAGGATCGAATACAAATGTAGTCAACGATTCAAGTTGAACGCAAATGCAGGAACATATACGAAGCGATTTCAAATCGGATTATCGAATAACAAACCAAGGAAATCAAGGCGAAGTAAACACATGATTCGGAAAAATGGAATCGAAAAAATGGTCAAAATCAAAGTATCGAACAACAGAACTATGAAGCAAATACAGATCAAAACGAAGCAAATAAAAACCGAAATCGACATCCGATACAAATATCTTAATCATAGCGTTGGAAACCCTAGACTATTCCTATCCGAAACGGATCTATGCCGGTGTAAATCTTTTTCTTTTCATTTTGTCTTTCTTACTATCTTTCTTACTTTCTTAAACATACTTTTCATCTATCATACTTGGACTTAGCCTTAAATTTATATTAATCGCAAGTTGCTTTATTCTTCTTATTCATCATATTCGCATTCCTTATCATAACTATCTAATACTCATGTCGATAAATCCATAAAATCCATATACATCTTCACTTATCCCTATAAATCATATAAAAATCCGGCAGCATAACGACTGCACATAAACAAAACCCAAACCTGCAAATAACTTGAATACACTTCTATATATATACCAGACAGTTTCACATAATCAAATCCACCGGACCCTCCGTCCGGGATTTCAGCAGAAACGCAATCCTAAATTCTAACCACTTTAAATCATTTTTATATCAATTCATATTTATCACATTCAAACTAATATCTCATCATCCAGTACATTCATCCATATCCATATATATATATATATATACATATGTCCCAATTTCAATCATAAATCAATTCACTTTATATACAAATCCAATATACACCATCCATCGTCAAAAACATTGCTTATTCCCATAAACCAAGATCTTGAACAATTGCATAATCCAAAAATACATTAGGAACTAAAATGCTTACA
>JANZLF010000002.1:34594460-34606419 GCA_026546835.1 Erythroxylum foetidum
TACTGACTCTGATCACGCTGGATGCTTAGATAGCAGAAGATCCACCTCAGGTTATGT
Organism: Erythroxylum foetidum; assembly: GCA_026546835.1. Taxonomy (NCBI): domain Eukaryota; kingdom Viridiplantae; phylum Streptophyta; class Magnoliopsida; order Malpighiales; family Erythroxylaceae; genus Erythroxylum; species Erythroxylum foetidum. Next base: position 34,594,518 of record JANZLF010000002.1, read on the forward strand.
TTTCATGATGGGTGGAGGAGCTGTTTCATGGAAAAGTGAAAAACAAAAACTTGTAGCTTCTTCTACTATGGAGGCAGAATATATAGCCTGCTATGAAGCATCGTGTCATGGAATATGGCAACGCAATTTTATCACTGGGCTGCAAATGGTTGATGATATAAAAGGACCACTAAAGATTTATTGTGATAATCAAGCCGTTGTACTGTATTCAAATAACAGCCGGAATTCATCGAAATCAAAACACGAGTTTTTCACCATCGATAAAAAAAAATAATGCTTATTATTATTCATTAATAGCATTAGAATTATCATATGACAAAAATAAGCATTCATTAATTAAAAAATTTATTGGTAAATTCATATAAATAAAAAAATTTATGAATCGATATCAATATTAAGAGTTAATTTATAAATTTGTTAGGGCGAGAAATATCAACAACGAATTGCTTCTATAATTTTCACTATGGATAAAATGTATACACATAGGACAATTGACAAATAAGTACAAGGATCGATCTACACTTGTCTAAATCCTATCAACCAAAGGCAGCAAAACTAGTCATCCCAATGCTAAAGCTAAAGCAAGTGATGCTCCCTCAATTAAAAATGATATGAAACGCAGTCCTCTCTCTACACGACTCTTACCCATGCTCCGCCACACATCGGACAGCCATAGGCCCATCTACTGATCCACCAGACCTCCCGCTCATTTTGAATGGGCGGATTTGCAGCACCTGGTGTAACCAGAGCTGAAGTCTGACGCAAACACCTTATGCACTGTAGTTGATGAATGACATCATAATAATAATAAAGTTATGCCAAAAATTTAAAAAAAAATTAAATATTGCAAGACTCAGGCATCAGACAAGCCTACCTTGTACCAAACTCCTTCAAGCCCTGTCTTCCACACAGCAGTAACGACATCTCTACGAGAACCCATTATTCCGAGATACGCCCCCAACCCCACAGACGTATTTAACCCGAAAGCCGCATCCCTTTCAGATATCCTGCGTTTTCTTGGCCATAGACTTAACGATCCATCCTGAACTCCATAGCTTTCCAATGAGCTCAACAAGTCGAGTGAATCTGCAGATCCACTTGGCTTGGGAGTATCATCGCCCGCACCCACATCTTCTGGATCAGACCATGGCCCACCAAACATATTCCGCCTATGCCACTCTTCTGATGGAGGATGAAGTTCTAGTTCACGGAGCAACAGGCCAGCAGCATCAGCACCTCTAGGGCGGGGCATATTCTGTTTTTGACGTTAAACAAAGGGAATATGACGAATCCAATTTACTATATTGGCATAGAAGGCTTAATATGCCAATAACACCAATAAAAATAAATACGACTCCATCCAAATTGCTAAAACCAATCGAAGATAAAAACTTGAACCCACAACAGGATTTACATTTAACTCTCCCCAATCCTACAAGGAAACATAACATTACAACTTTAATCCACCACAAGATTTACAGTTTAACTCTTTCCAATCCTACAAGGAAACATAATCCTAGTATGGACTTCTTGAAATTAACTCCAAAAGACAAATTACAATTAATACTGTAATCTCGATATCCTCGAAGTAAAACCTAAAAGTCACTGTTCCAGAATCAATTTTTCAAGAAGCTAGGAAAACATATAAATTCCTACGACAATGTACCAGAAATCCTATACTAAATTTTGTATTATGAGAACCCAAACAACAAAGTCAACAAAAACATGCTAACAGAATAGACTCGATGCATGGCAAATCTACAATTACCGTCAAACACATGTTCCATCCATAAAACAATATTCCAATCGATCACGATCGAATAAAATAAAATTAAATCATAAATCCAGACCTGCATATGTGGACCTAGGGATGCCTCTACAACCTCTGGCAATACAGTATAATTCCCATCAATATAATGCAGCCGCACTTGAATGCTGCTGCTTCCCACCTGAGAAAGTGGCAACGGGTGTGGAAGACCAGAAGTTCTCCTACATAGATCCATGAGTATGAGGAACAGGACCTTCACCTAGATGACAGCAGCACTTCAAACTTTAATCAAGGAAAGAATTACCCATTACTAAAATGGAAAACATGATAAAAATATAAAATTTCAGAGCCAATCCATGATAAGAGCAATTTCTCTCAATTCAAGAAAGAGTCTATGCAACTGATAATTGCTATATCATTGAGCTTTTCAAAGGAACTAAAGAAACCAAGGTTATACCTCCTCAAAAGTGTATCCCTGACCAGCATTCCCATAACCCAATCTTGACCGTCCAGCAGGTCCATCTTCTACTCCTTTAGCTCCAGGAACAAGCTGACCACCTCGAGCTGCCTGGCCTTCATCTGACCTAGCAATCGATGGGACAGGTTTCAATGAAACAGAGCTGACCTCCTCCACCTTGCCAGGAGCAACAGGCTGAGGTTTCTGCATATTTGTATCAGCATTTCTCTGAGAACTGCCAACAAAGCGTGGTAGTTGTGTTCGTCGAAAGAAAAAACAGAAAAGCAGCAATTGACATAGTCTGTGAAGGAAATGGCAATCTCCAATAAGCCGCACAGCAGGTGTTCCAGGAAAAGTTCCAGTATTGATGCTGATTGGCATAAAAGAAGATGGACCACTTATGGCATTTGGAGTTGAATTGGACACTCCATCTGTAGTGCTACTAATCTTAGCAATTGCACCTTGCACCCAAGCTTGCATCTGAGTGCTTCCAGTGGAGCTTGTAGCACCACTTTGACCACCTAGGAAAGTTGTATAAACATGTCAAGGGACAGGACACAATATTCAAAGGGACTCATAAACAGAAAAGGTATCATCTTTTGCAGCATTGTCAATATCAAATGTTAGACATTAAGAACAGCTAGCAAATCCAACATTAGAAAGAGTAATGATTTGATTCTGCTTATAATTCTTGTTAAATCAAAAGAAAGGAAAATGGTATCATACTAACCCTGAGTTGTTGCAGGAGATGCAGCACTTTGGGTTGGAGTTGTTACCATATTCCGGTTACTGCCTGTACCTGCTGTAACTGCATGACTAGCCAACGTGCGACAAAAACTTGCATAACGACGCAAGCGTGTGATAAAATGTGAAGCTAAGTCAAGAACTGCATCAACATATGCCTGCATCAAATACCACAGTTAGAGATAGCCAGTTCAGATACATCTTAGATCAATATTCTGCAAATTAAGTCACAACCTAGCAAAGCACTTCCATCATCTGCGAAAGAGTGCATTAGCTAAAGCAAAGAGGCAATATGTGAAGATTTTTAAAATATTGGTAGAAAAATCAGTAGTTTCTTAACAAAGATCTAGCATAACCAACACAAGTTTCTTAACAATGATCTAGCATAGCCAAGACAACAATTCACAATTAGGCTCTCTTTTGTATCACTCATCCAAGTAGTAGGCAGGGGTTCATGGTCAGCTATCCAGAGGATTTTTCTAGGACTAAAGATATATCCTTCAATAAATGAAATCTAATAGCAAAAATCCAGTCATTTTATAACTTAAAATCACCAAAGGATTTCCTTGGTTTACATCTCTTTGAAATAATACGTCCTCTCAAATCATCCATTGAAGGGGTGATAACATTTTGAAAATAAAGAAAGGCATTTGATGCCCGAAAACAGTCAGGTTAGGTCAGCTATAAAATACAAATTTATATAAAAATGCTCAAGGAATACCCTATGTGATGCCCAAACGGGAATTTAATTTCAGTCACTCAATGGCAAGCTTTGTTAACTGGGAAAAAACAAACTTTGCCTTGAATTTGGTTTTTTCATTTTGGCTTTTGTGAATGTCCTTAAAAGTACGTGTTTAACAATGTTGAGACACCAAGACAGACAGCTTAAATTAGCATCCCTTCTATAAAATATAATAATCTGTATTGTCCGTACTTGATTTAATAGACTAAATTCTTAATTAATAGATTTTATATGGTCCAAATTATTACTTTATAGAGGTTTTGCAAGAAGGAAAGACCATAATAAGTATAGGAGTGGAATGGGAGCAAATAATAGACAATTACCATTCAGTAACCACCATACCTGCACATAAAACCCAAATGGATCACAAAGGATCTTCACTATTTAAAATTGGGAGAAAAAATCTTTTCAACAGAATGCAAATCTTTTGGGTCGAGAAAAATGAATTTAACAGAGTTAAAATAAAAACCTGAATACTTGGAACAAGATTTGGCTCAACAGCCATTGCTTCAGGATCAATGCCAGAGAGCGTCTCACCAGAAGCCTGCCACGGCTCAGGAACCAGTGCTGAAGGATTTATCAGAGCCGATTCAATGCCTTTTCCAAGCATATCAAGAAGCAACCTTGCTTGCATATCCAAGACCATTGCCCTAACTTCTTGAGCATTTGTACCTTCCAACATCCTGCATTTTATTCTATCTAGACTCTGCATCACACCAAAACCAAGTTTAGCTACTCAAAGACTTGCAATCATGAATATCAGGGTAGTTGTTGAAGATGCACCTTAAATTGATAAGCAAACAAAAAACTCGCACTCTAAGCATGGATTAAAACTAGGCCTGCAGATTCATACACATTCTCAAGATATACAGATACCAGAATTACAGACTTAAGTCACATAAACAGTTTCAATTTCATTGCTAAGAGGATAGAGTAGCCACAATAAAGCCTAAGAAGAGCATTACTACAATCATATAACAGTAGCACAAGCTAAAATTCAGGAAACTAGAAACAGACACATTAACATAAAACATGACACATTTCTCTAATTACCAAGCATTGACATTAACATAAAACATAACACATTTCTCTAATTACTTACCATTGACACATGAAAAATCATAAAAGCACTTTATAGATGGCAAAATAAATGATATATCAAGTTGCAAATGATCCAGAGAAAAATTGCTGAACTTCTGTACTCTTTGTCTCTATACCCACTGTCGTAATTAAATAAAGATATTTGGTAAATAGACCACAGATACTTACAGGACCATATTGTTGCCTATGTTGCGTGGAAGGAAGAGAGTGAAAATCTGCATCCAGGACTGCAATCACACTGTTCAGGGAAACTGAAACCCAATAAAGGAATCCGTAAATTTCCTGTTTCCCCATCAAATCATATCTCCAGGAAAGAGACCAATGGTTACATCTAAAAGAACAGTTATAATTTGAATTTAAGCATGTTTGTTGTCAACAATAGTACTATTAACATAGTTCTTACCAATGCCATCCTCAGCAGCACTCTGAGTGCATCCAACAGCATCCCACCAATCAACTCCAACCAAAAGACTCCACCAAAACCTACTCTAACAGAATACAACATCAGCATAATTTCCAGATATCCACCTATTCTGACATGCCTGGGGTCATACGTCCTATAAATCAAACAACTTATCATTGTGCAAAAAATGGTTTACAAATTTACCTCTCAGCAATTGCACGTTCCAAAGTTGCAGAGTTAGCCTTCACCTGACTACTTGGAACAGCAGGAGGAAGAACCCGTATTATCTTCAGTATGGAGCAGTCCTTGCCAAGGTCATGCCAAACAGATGCTGAACAGCAGCTTGTGGAAGAGAAGGCAGGAGCTGCTATTGCAGATCCAACATTTATCTGATAGTTGTCAACAGGGGTAAAAACTGGGCCAGAAAATATTTGCACACCACCCCGCAAAAAGGCAATTGCAATCTCACCACCATGAGCCGCATAAACAATTCGAGCAAGTGTTCTAACATCACTTGGCAGATCAAAGGGATCAAAACTGACTCTTTTTGTCTTCTCGATAACAGAATCGGATGGCTTTCTTCCATCTAAGGTTTGACCAGCAGCAGGAACTTCATGAAATTTAAAATCATTAGTCGGTGCTATACTTCTATCAACTTTGGACACCCAAACTGTTTGCATTGGTGCCTGCCCATTAAAACTAGATGTAGGATTTCCAAATATTTGATGAAGAACAACAGGCTGCAGAGATGACTCCCAGCGCTGCAATCTCCATCCTGTGATTGAAGGACCCTCATCAGGATCATAGGGGGACATGTATTGCCCTGCATCAGTTCAACCAATTGTGAGTATCATAATCAACTTCTATCTAAAAATATCATCCCCAAAGAAACAAGCCATATTTGGGTTTACATTTGTTCAATCATCTCGATCTAGAGACAACATAAAGCCAGAATTTATTCAAATGGTGTTCAGAGTCCACAGGAAATCACTAAACCTCCATTATAAGGGCACAACAGCCTATCATTAATCAAGAGGCCGGGCACAAAAGATATATATTGATGCAAACTTCAAAATGAATTAATCTAAAAACCAAGTTTCATAGTATGGATACTATTGTGTACCCTCAACTATCACAACTGCTATTACTGAACCACCACGAGTTGGATCAAAAGCCACAGCAGTTACTGCAGAACCCCAAGTAGTCGTTGCTGCAGATTGAGCAGCAGCCTCTGGACTAACATATGCCGAAAAATTTGAAACTGGTGAGCAATGAAGTGGCACGGAATCCTCATCTGCTTGCTTTTTCCCTTGCTTTTCTTCAGATATTAAATATTCTTGCCAGCTAAATAAATATGCTGCCAAAGGTGCAAAACCTGCCCAACTCGGTGGATTGAGTGAAGGTGGAACACCATTACTAGTACTTGTCTTTGGAGTTGCTTGGAATGTGCTTCCAGGGCCAGGAGTGACCTCCCAAACAACCACAGTAGATGGGTTTACTATTGGAACACCTGCAACGTGCAAGGCGCCACTATCTGTAACAATAGCATCAGCCGCCATAATACCACTAGGGCCAGCACCCAAGAGTCCCTTGCTTGTGTAAAACCATTTTGGAGCTGAATTATTCTGACTAGGAGGCCACTGGGACCAATGAAGTTGTACAGAACCCGATGAGAAAACAGAACAAACACAAAGGAAATTGGGCCATCTAGCTGAAATAACATTGGACAGTGCATCAGTGATTGCATACTGATGAGAAAGGAAGTATTGAAATAGTGAAAAGAAAGCAAAAAAGCGGTGACGAAATCACAATTGTCATAATTGTTACAATACTAGCAAACTGATCATTCAGTAATTTTCAACTATCCGAAAACATCTTAAGCATGCACCATATCTTCTAAGAGTAAAGACCACTATTAGGCATTCCAGTTTCAAACAAACAAATGCATTCTATAATTTGAGAAATTTATAAACTTTTTCAAGAAATCATTCAACCCAAAACCTTAAGTTATTGGATGAGGCAAAAAAAGTGATCAAAATATTATTCTAACACACCAAATCACACGAAACATGGACAAATCATAACAAATCAAATATCTGCTAAACTAAGAAGGCATTTGCTTAAACTTGCGATTTCACAAACATAAAAGCTTTCACACCACAATAATAAACCCTTCAACCCAAAGCTTAAGATACTAGTGAGGCACAGACAATGGTTCATATATCATTCCAACTTCAAAATTGAATTTTATGTTAGTGAACCAACGCAACATCAGCTTATTGTCCACTGTCTATAAATCAGCATATTAGTAACAACACAAAATAGCAAAACTGAGGAAACTGAAATTAGAATGTCACCATGCTAGGCATTCATATCTGGGATATATCAGATTTTCTCTAGAAACAGGTTCCACAGTCAAGCTAATTAAGGCAACTTTAAACTCACCACTTCAGCAACTAAAAATTAGGAAAGGTTGGCTAAGAGACAGTGGAAAACAAACCTGATGTCTGGGACTGCTGCGAAAGGAACTTCTCTTCAAATATTGACTTTGAATTTGCAGGACTACTGGATTTTGATGAAAGCCATCTATACTGATTTTCCAAAGAAGTCAAACAATAGTTAAGTTGCATAGACAAATTGCAAAAACAAACAAATAAAACTAGATGAAAACCTTGTTTGAGAAAAAAGTACATTAAATGAAGGAAAAAAAATGAAACAAAAAAAAAGAGCTACTAGGTGTTTACGTGCAAATAACAAGAAGCTTCCACAAAAGAACAACATCTCCATCCACAAATTAAATAGGCTTAAGAAAGCAAGAAAATTTGTGATCGCTCACAGTCAAGCTTATCCAATGACATAAGATCAGCATGTTATAACTATTTAGGTATCAATGAATATGGGCATGCACAGCTAGACAAGATGAGTATTGAACAAGAATACGAAGTATGCAAAGTTGAGAAATATGAAAGAGCAATTTGATCATTGGAAGAAAACACGAATGATGAATCTGATTTATCAATAACAGACACCAACACTATAAGAGCAAATCTGCAAGAGTATCACAGGTGAAAACTTTCAATCACACACATATCCCAAGGATGGTGCAAAAAGGGTATAAACAATCTTATAATCAGCTATTCGAAAGGCAAAAATAATAGCATACCGGAGAGACCCCTGAAAGCCATTTAGTAACAACAGCAAGGTCCTGCCGCCATTCATGCTCACGCTGCCAGCTCGTAGCATCACGTACCAAATTAGCTGGACCCTGCATGAAAAAAAGTCATAGCTAAATGAGAATTTGAAACAATTCACTAGAAGAAAAGAAGAAGAAAGAAAGACTGACGAGTACAAGATCAGTTAGTGTAACCACAATTTAAGTAAAAATGGAGAAGCTATGGGCAAAAATATATGGTGAAGAACATAAAAACAATTTCATCAAAAAAGCATAGGAAACAAGCTAGCTCACTTGAGAATGTTGAGTCCATATAGTTATCCTCCCATGGAAATTAGCAATAAGTAAGGCACGAGGACAAGAAGTAGGGGACCATTCAATAAATTGGACAGAATCACGAGGAGAATCTGTAACCAAAAAAAAATGCAAAGAATGCAACCACTTATTATTTGGAAGAAAGGAAATCTTAAAAAAATACACTTAAGATTCAATCATGATAACTAATAGGGCAGACTTGAATGCATCATTTGTGCAGTTTGTGTATGCAGTGGAGAGAGGCAAAAAAAAAAAACATCAAACACAAATGAATGGAAACTATAACCTCGTCAGACTTGTGTGCATAGATATCTATAGATAAGTGCTCATCAGGGAAAAAAGAAAAAGGAAAAAGCTCAGGACAAAACCCAAAAAAAAAAGTTTTTACAGACGCTGAAGCTTTTATGCTATCCGAAAAGCTTCATAAGAAAGAGTTCTCTTCCCAAATTTCACATGAAGCAGAATTCCAAAGCCAAGTTAACATCATAATTTAGTTTCCTTTTTTTTTTTTTTTGGAAATTGAGTTTCTTGGTTGAAGATATACGGCTAACCATTGACATTCAAGAAACAACCATTTATCAACAACGAAAACTTCAACTTCAATTGGATACCAGGTGATGAGTTAACAACTGTCACAGTATAGTGTAACAAAACCATAAAGGTTCATTGGGTATAATAATAATACCTGCTATAACATTGAAAACTGCACACTCAGTTGGTCTCTCAGGGATAACAATATGTATGGGAATCCAAAATGGTGAATTTGCATTGGAGCTAAAACAGAAAAAGAGAAAGATATTAAGAAGAACAATTGTAATTTCAAACAACTATCCACTATTTAAGGTCCATTATCAATTTATAATGAGCAACACATCAAAGAGCACATTCCTTAATCAAAAAACAGCAACAGAATCGCTCTCGATTCTCAGAGTGCTATGAGGCCAAAACCATACTAACGTAAACAACAATATCTTTGAGGCTAAAACTAAATATTCCTAAAAGAGAACACTAACCTTGGAATTCTAGCGCATGTCTCTGATGCACAAGCTATAGCATTCAACTTTCCACACCAGGCAACAGCGCTAAGAGAACAAACATTAAAATAACAAGTGAATCTTTTAGAAAATAAATAGAAAAAGAAAGATCCCCATAGAAATGCTTGTATTCATAAAAGAAGTAATATACCTACTTTAAGATAAGATAGGAATCTAATCTTGGACAACATGACAAGAATATTGTGTTGCAGGGTAGAGATTTACTGCCATGCTCAAAAAGCTACAGGCCAGAAACGAACTAAGTTCCAGTTTCAACTCAAGTACTTAAATTATAACAATTCATGAATGCACTGATGTGAAGACATGGCAGTAATAATATGTGCACAACAAATCAACTTGGCCTGTAACATCCCCAAATACGCATTGAGATCTACCTATTGCCCCTAAGGGCACAGGTACTACTTTTTAAAGATCATGCAGATCGCAAAGTAGGAAAGCTTCAGTATCATAAATCAAGAACAAAAATGACAATTAAGGGAAGCTCATAAAAGTTGCATTTCAGTATTGAGAAAGAGGAAATTAATACATAAACAAGTCCTTAAATACTTGAGGCTAATCTTCATCCCTGTCAGTACACGTTAGTCCAATCCAACCGTTACTCCTCTCCTCCCAACAACTTCAACTTATTGCACTCAGCATCAACCTTACCACCTCCTCACCAAACAAGTAAACTATAGAAAGCTGCAAAGGGCTAAAAAGTCAAAGCACAAGATCACATTTTTAGCAGGTACAGGAACTCTAGGAATTTACGACAAACAGAAGAAACCTTTAAGGCCATAATTCGAGAACTTAAAAAGCCCTAAAAAAAAGTTCAAATTGCAGAACAATACAAGTCAAGAAAGTCAATATCAGCAAAAAGAACAGGCTTTCTCGAGAAAATCCGTTTGATCCATAAAGAAGCTAAAACACTCAAAAGCGGGCGACAATCCCAGTGAAATCAACAGTTTCGAACACCAAAACATCTCCAGAGAAATTAACGAAAGAAAACAAAACTTCCAAGGGAATAACCTGAAATTGCGACAAAGTTCAGGGACGCTCATTTTGTGCAACAAATTTGCGCGAGGCTGCTTAAGGCGAATACAGAAAACAATGGCCGGAGAAGCGCCGGAAGCCGCAGGTTCAGGCTGGGGAGGCGGCTCCTCCTCCATGAGATCGTCGGGTTTATCAGCACTATCTTCGTCAGCACCGTTACCGGACTCTGCTTTGTCAGAGAGAACCACCGTGGCACCAGCGCTGCTTCCCCCGTCAACCGACAGACCGGTGCTCTTGTCCTCCTCGGAATCCTTACTGGCAGCACTGGGGCCCAGCTGCTGTTGTTGCTGTTGTTGGGTTTGTTGTTGAGATTGACTACTCATATCTCCCAATTAAAACCCTAAGCTGCTATTTATAAATAATATTAGGAGAGAAAGAGATAGAGAGACTAGGAAAGAGTAAGAGAGAAGAATGTGAGTGAGGGAGTGAGTGGTGCAAAAGTCTCACTTGAGGGCGACAGGTTGAGAAATTTAGACAGAGAGAGTGAAAGTGGGGTTAATGTGGATGAGTAAGCGCCCGCACGGAGGATGAGAGAGAGAGGCTGATTGTTCTTTTAAGATAGAGAGAGTGATTGTCTGACTGTTCTTTTATTTTCTTTTTTTGTTCCTTTTTATTTGCTTTGACTCCCATTTATTTAAGAGTTTGTCTTTGCTAGGAATTGCTTACATGTCCTTCTATATAATTTGGTTATTCCTTTTTTAATTTAGCAAAAAGTCCTTGAACTCTTAACATTTGCACTAAAACATAGCTAAGAGTATACAAAAAAAATATAACATTTTTTAAATCATTGGGTCAAATTCAATTAGGCCCTATTTGGTTGTCACGGATTGTTGCCAAGGAATGTATTCTTTTTTCTAAAATTTAAATGATTACGTTTGGTTCGTTTTTTTAGTAATTAGGAAAGTAAAAACTTTCCTAATTTAAGAAAAGTAGTAGCATTTTCTTTAAAATCTAAATCCCAACACTCACTTGGTATTTAGATTTCTTTCATCAGGAATTTAATCTAAAAAATATACTAGACAATTTAACCATTCCTTCTCTCAATTCTGCGACTTTAAAATATATAAATTTTAAATAAATTTTGATTTAATAATTAAAAATATATAAAATAAA
>JANZLF010000002.1:34635067-34646039 GCA_026546835.1 Erythroxylum foetidum
TTTTGATGTATTCGTTGTGTTGATTTGTAAATGGCTTGATAAGTTGTAAATTTTGGATCACATTGTGGCATGGTTGTAAATGTAGATTTTGCATTGGAATTAAATGATTCAAGGATTTTTGCTTGTTTCTTAGTTATAAGTATGTTATTCACGAGCCGTCGAGCTCACCTCCTTCTTTCCTTCCATCCACAGGCAATGAGAAAGAAAATGAGTGACCGAACTGAGGTCAAGGCATCACTCTTGTTTGCTTTTTGATTTTGAAGCTATATTTTGTAAACAAAGCTTTAGTTGCATTTTTGGAGCAAAATTACTGTTAATGTGGTTTCTTTTCTTTGTAATTTGAATTTCCAAGACTTTAATGTAATGAGGCTATAAATGCCTACTAAAGCTTTGTAAGAACCCATGTTTTGATATTATTGAAAGATATTCAAGTTTGATTGTGTTTTGTCGATGCATGTTCCAAAGGATATGGTGAATGAAGCTATCCTATAATTCTTTAGCCAAGGTAAAATTGATAAGGTGCATACCTTTAATTTATAAAAAGATTTTGGGCCTATTTCCTATTGCAATACTGTCCATAAGTTATTTTTGAGCTACTGTCCAACAAATTTAAAGCGGTGCTCCCTGATTATGTTGATCCATCATAAAATTCTTTTATTAAGGGCAGCTAAATAAGGGTTAATATTCAGAATTCTTTCAAATTTACAATAGAAAAAAGTCATGCAGAGTTATAACGTGAAGATTGATTTCCACTAGGCATTTGACATTATAGACTAGTACTTTTTTTCCGATTCCCTTTCAACTTTTGGATTCCCTAATATCTTTGTGGATTGAATTTAGTAGTGCATCACCACTATAAATAGGGAGCCTACTAATTTGGTAAGAAGTGCTAGCCCTACCTATTCACTATTGATATGCAGATCCTAAACAGGTTGATCAAATACGCAATATCACAGGAACGAAGATTCAAGCATAACTCAAAATGTAAGAAGTTAAAGATAGTAAACCTGACCTTTGTAGATGATTTAATTATATTCTCTAAGGTTAACTCTCATTTTATATAGGCAATTAACTACAATAAAGGCTCTCTTTTTCTCTTATTAGGCGTAATGGATTAAGTTGCATGGTTTTCTATTATTACTAGGCAAAAAATTGGAAATCCACCTATTTCCTATCCATGGATCCCCTATCACCTCTAAAAAGCTTAACCAAGTTGAATTTTCCTCCCTAATAGAAAAATGCAAAGCAAAATAAATAGCTAGTATAATCATTACATTTTGTTTGTAGGAAGAATCTAGCTCTTAAATTTAGTTTTCAAATAAAAGAAATTTTATTTGACTAAATTAAAATAAAAGAACTTTGGTAACCACTAATAAAAGGAAATAATTATTTATAAAATTTTCAAGATTAATTTAATTTAACAATAAGTTAGACGTTAGTGACCATCCTAGAGTTTGTGTTACAAAATTGGGTAAATTACATTTAAAATTTTGAACTTTGTTTGATTATGTAATATTAGTCAAAACTACTAAAGATAACTAAAATGTCCAAACTTCTAATTTATTGTGAAACTAACTTACCGTTAATCCTATAGTTAATGATACTAATGTGATCTGCTATTAGAACCTTAAACTTCGGAGCACTTCTCAGTGACCTTCAAGATGCACCTTAGGAAGAAGGTTAACTGGATTACACTCATGAGGAAAGCATGTAAAAACATTAAGGTAAACATGGGCAAGTTGGATCAGACTTGGTACGAATTTTAGTAGAGTCTTAGACCTTGTGGAGATTTACTCGACCTAGGCTAAGGACTTGATGGACTAAGAACTTGACCCATCTCGAATGAATGGACTATGACTAGCGGACTTATTGTGGGAAGCACTGGATCAAGCCAGTATGTTATGTGGGCTTTGACAAGATCATACTACATCTTTAACGGATAGAGATCATGGGAAGATCTTGGATGATGTGGCGACAACTAGGAGTTAGAGTTGCAGTAGGACTCAACATATGAAGATAGCAGAGATCTTCAAGGATAAGGATGCTAGTTTCCTATTTGAATGTAAACTTTATCTTTATGTTATCTTGTAGATTCTATCTTATCAGTTAGAGTCCTATTTGGATAGGGGTGTCATTCAATTGGTCCACGTGACGTAATTTTATAAATATAGATATGATCTTAGCATGATCTTAGGCAGTTCAGTTTAAGTGAGATTTTGAATGTAATTTGGCTTCTAAGTTAGAGTGCCTATATATAGCTCATTCAAGCTTTGCTCTCCTCATTCAATCAGAGAGAGCCCTCCTTGTATTCTTTTGAGGGAAAGTAATATAAATATTGGTTTTACCATATCTCTCTTGTTTCTTTGTTGCCTTTATTTTTTTATTACTTTTGTAGCATTGTTTCTTTGAGTGTGTGAGGTAAACACTTTGAGGGTTGTTGAAGGCTGAAGTCTTGCTTAAGCGATCTAAGTGAGATTGTCATGTAAAGGGTGTTGGAGATCAACTTCAGTGAAAGTTCGAGTCCCAAAGTGACCTTTGTATCAACTGTTATCATAACCAAATTTTTGGATGGCAGTAGACAACTTAACAGAACAAGTGACTAGGGTGGAGGCACTTATTTGGCTAATTCCTCAAGGGGAGGAAGAAGTCACATCTCACAATACTCAATTTGAGATGTTGGAGGCGCAAATCCAATAGTTGCAATAACAGATGATAGATTTGTTGAAGACATAAGAGGAGGCCTAATTCGAGTCACTGTGTTGAGGCGTGTCGTTGCAATGCTAAATGTCGATCGGGTTGAAAGCTCCACACCAAAACTTTTATTTGTGAAGGTACATGAACACAGGGTGTTCAAAGGCGTACAAGACGCTAAGGTGTTGGAGAATTTCTTGTAAGATATGGAATAGTACTTTATGGTTGCTAGGGTATCCAATATTGAGAATGTTAATGTGACGACCATATACTTAGATGGGGATGTCAAGGACTTCTGCGAAGATTAGTGTGGGTAGAACTCTCGTGAAAACGTGGGTGCAGATGAAGAAGGAGCTCAAGGATCAGTTCCTTCCCATGAATACTTCTCGGCTAGCGAGGGATGCCTTGAAGAAGCTCAAACAAGATGGATTGGTAAGAGACTATGTCAAATCATTTAGTTATCTAATGCTGCATATTGAGAATATATTAAACGAGGGCAAGCTCTTTAATTTTCTGTTAGAGTTACAACCGTGGGCTCAAATGGAGTTACGGAGACAAAATGCGAAGAACGTGATTGGTTGCAATCGCGATCACTGATGCCTTGGTGGATTTTTAGATGGCAAAAGAATCTAAGGCGAGCTCCTCAAATTTTTTCAAGGGCAAAGGCCATACCGAACAGGAGAAGACCGAGGGGAAGAAGAAGAAAGACTCTAAGAAGGGGGATCTCAAGGGCAAGGTTAAGTAGAATGGTGGCTTTAAGAACAGGGAGACGTCCTCAAAGAAGCACAAGGTTGCTTGTTACTTGTGCGGCAGTCCACACTTTGCCAGATAGTGCCCGAGAAAGGAGAATTTGAATACCCTAATTACCAAAGAAGATGGTGAATCATTGGAAGATACAACACCAAAATTTGATCACCTTGCTAAATGCGGTTAATAGCAAGTCAGTTCTTTTTGATAGACTATTATATGTGGGTGTACAAGTTGGGGAGAAAGACATAATCGCAATGGTAGATATTGCTCTGACCCACAATTTCCTAGCATAAAAGATGGTTTGGAAGTTAGGTATAAGGGTGTCCAAGGCCCCATTGAAGATTAAAACCCCTGCGGAGAAGGTACAAGTAGTGACGAGAATTGCTTACAATATTCCAGTTAGCAATGGAAGTTGGGATGCTAAGATGAACATCATCATCATATCATTGGAGGATTTGGGATGATATTGGGGGTTGATTTCCTCAAAGCAGCAAAGGTGGTGCTATATCTAAGTTTGGGAGGTATGATTTTTATGAACGATCAAAATTCCTTCTACATGAATTGTTGTAGGTTCGGTGGTGAAAATATGGATGCTACAACTTCGGTAAGACATGGTTCTGCCATGAGTATCGAGAAAGGGTTGAAGAAAGGCATGAAGACCTCTCTCACTGTTATGTGGGAAATTAGTGAAGACCACATGGTGGAAGTCCCTACACGGTTGCAAGTTTGTTGAGGGAGTTTCAAGAGGTGATGCCAAAAGAGTTGCCAAAAACTCTTCCTCCATCGTCGTGAGGTAGATCACAGGATCTAGTTAGTTCTTGGAGCAATCCCACCTGCACGTGCCCCATATAGGATGTCCTTAATGTAATTGGCAAAACTTCATAAACAACTTGGTGAGTTAATGGAAGTAGGGTTCATCCAACCATTCAAAGCCCTATACGGTGCTCCGGTATTGTTTCAGAAGAAGTAAAACGGTACACTTTAGATGTGTGTGGACTATTAAGCGTTAAATAAGGTAACGATAAAAAACAAGATCTAGTACCTTTGATTTAGGATTTGATTGACAGGTTATCAAGGGCTGAGGTGTTCACAAAGTTGGATCTTTGAAGTGGGTATTGACAAGTGTGAATAACTGAAGGTAATGAGTAAAAGACAACGTGCATAACTCGGTATGGATCTTACGAATTTTTAGTTATGCCATTTGGATTAACTAACACCTTGTTACATTTTCCAAACTTATGAATGTTGTGTTGTACGACTTCTTGGATGAGTTTGTTGTGGTCTATTTAGACGACATCGTGGTGTATATCACTAATATAACAGAACATGTGGAACACTTGAGGTAGGTGTTCGAAAGACTAAGGTAGCACAAGTTCTACATAAAGATAGAGAAGTGTGAGTTTGCCTAGTTGGAGATCAGATTCTTGGGTCATGTGGTGATCAAGGATCAAGTCAAGATTGATCGGAGAAAGGTGAAAGTGATAGTTGAGTGGCAGGCTATCACAACAGTACAAAAATTGTAGAGTTTTCTCGGCCTGACAAACTATTATAGGCAGTTTGTTATGAGAAACTCTAAGATAACGACGCCATTTATAGGCTTGTTAAAGAAGAAGCAAGAGTAGTATTGGTTGAGTGCATATGCAGAGGCATTCGAGAAACTTAATGCCACTATCTCAATCAAACTTGTGTTGAAACTGCCCATGTTCAATATTCCATTTGAAGTCCTTATACAGGAGGGTCCTCCAATAACATTTAAGAGCTGAAAGCTCAATGGTACGGAGCAGTGTTGCTTGATGCACAAGGAGATGCTTGTAGTGGTGTATTGCCTTAAGACATGGCGAGTATATGCTAAGAACTAGGTGAGTTATCTAAACGGATAATGTTGCTAACACGTTTTTTAAGACCCAAAAGAAATTGTCTACAAAACAAACCCGATGGTAGGAGTTTCTTATTGATATGACTTTATGTGGGAGTATAAATCGGGGAGGCACAACAACGTGGTAAATGCCTTAAGTAGGAAGGAGATATTTGTGGCCCTTAATTCGGTCATGAGGGTGGAGTCCAACCTGTTGGAGCAAATTAAGGCAGCATCTTCATTAGACACTATGTACTGTAAGTTGATTTCTCAAGTCAAGAAAGATGTTGTCCGCAGGTTTTGGCTCGATGATGATGGGCTTTTGATGACTAAGAGTAGTCAAGTATATATGCCAATTTTTGGTGGATTGTAGGAATAGTTGTTAAAAAAGATGTATGATTCGTAGTGGGCTGGTCACTCAGGAGTCCAACAGATGCTAACGCTCCTATCTCATCCCTATTTTTGACCAAATATGGAGAATAATGTGGAATGTTACATCAATACGTGTCTCGTTTGTCAGTTGGATAAGTTGGAGAGAAAGAAGGAAGCTGGTTTGTTATAACCTTATCTATATCCAAGAGACCGTGGATGTCGGTTTTAATAGATTTCATTAGTGGGTTTCCAAAGGTAGACAATATGGCATCAATCTGGTGGTGGTTGACAGATTCTCCAAGTATGCGATTTTCGTGCCAACTCTTGTAACTTGTCCCTCGGATGTTACAGTCGAGTTGTTCTATAAGAACATGGTTTAGTATTTCAGAGTTCCAGTGACTATTGTGAGCGATCGAAATGCCATATTTACAAGCTGGTTTTGGACGTCCCTTTTTAATATGATAGGTTGCATTTGAAGTTTTCAACTACAAATCACCTATAAAAAATGGCCAAATAGAAAGAATCAAGGGTTTGTTGGAAGAGTACCTAAGACATTATGTAAGTGCAAGGAAACATAACTGGTTGAGTTTACTTGATACCGTACAATTTTGGTATAACCTGCATAGATCTTCGGCAACGTTGAAAAGTCCCTTTGAGATTATGTTGGGACAATAACCTCTCACACCACTAGAGATTGCTTAACAAAGGACATGTGGCAAATATCCTACGACTCATAAGTTTGCGATGGAGAAGCAAGAATTGTTTGATGAGGCGAGGGACAGTCTTCGAAAAGCTTCTCGATGGATGAAGAAGCAAGCAGATCTTCGAAGGAGACCTTTAGAATTTGACATGGGAGATCAAGTTTTGTTGAAACTTACTCCACAGATTTAGAAGAAGATATCAATTAAGCAGGTTCATAGGAGTTTGGTGTCAAAGTACGATGGACCGTTTGAAGTGCTACACAAAGTGGAGAATGTGGCATACAAATTGAAATTGATTGAGCAATTAAAAGTACACCATACTTTTCATGTTAATTTTCTCAAGCCTTACTACGAGGATGCATCAGATCCGAATAAGAATCATGTGAAGTGAGCTCTACTGGTTGTGAGGAAACAGTTCGAAGATCAAATGGAGAAGATCCTATATCATCAAACAATGGGTCAACACAAGAAGAACCGACAGACTGAGTTCTTGATTCAGTGGAAAGGTAAACCTATTACGGAAGCTTAGTAGGAGAAAGATATGACTTTGTGGCAATTCAAGGATAAGGTGAACGCCTACCTTCAGACCAATTTGATGAGGGGGTCGAATCCATCTAGCAGAGGTGGTTTGTTAGACCCTTAAACTTCAGAGCACTTATCAACGACCTTTACAATGCACCTTAGGAGGAAGGTAAGCTGGATTACACGCATGAGGAAGGCATGCGAAAACATTAAGGTAAACATGAGCTAGTAGGATTAGACTTAGTACAAATTTTGGTATAGTCTCAGACTTTGTGGATATTTACTCAACCCAAGCTAAGGACTTGATGGACTAAAGACTTGACCTATACTCAGATGAATGGACAACGAATAACAGACTTGTTGTGAGAAGCATTGGATCAAGTCAGGGTGCTATGTGGGCTTTAGCAAGATCATACTGTATCATCAGTGGATAGAGATCGTGGGGAAATCTTGGATGATATGGCGACAATTAGGAGTTAGAGTTGCAGTAGGACTCAACATCTGAAGATAATGAAGATCTTCAAGGATAAAGATACTAGTTTCCTATTTGAATGTAAACTCTAGCTTTCTGTTATCTTGTAGATTCTATCTTATCAGTTAGAGTCCTATTTAGATGGGGGTGTCATCCAATTAGTCCACGTGATACAATTTGACAGAGATAAAAAGTGATCTAATCACGATTTTGGGCAGTTCAGTTTAAGTGAGATTATAAATGTAACTTGGCTTTCAAGTTAAAGTGCCTATATATAGCTCATTCAAGCTTTGCTCCCCTCATTCAGTCAGAGAGAGCATTTCTTGTATTCTTTTGAGGGAAAATAATATAAATGTTGATTTTATCGTATCTCTCTTATTTCTTTATTGCCTTTATTTTCTTATTGATTTCGTAGCATTGTTTTTTCAAGTGCATGAGGTAAACAGTTCGGGGGTCATTGAAGGTTGAAGTCTTGATTAAGCGAATCTAAGTGAGACTACCATGTAAAAGGTGTTAGTGATCAACTTTGGTGAAAGTTCGAATCCCAAGTTGACCTTTGTATCATTAGTCATATTAATAAGATCCATTTATAGGTCAGCATCTATATACTAATTTTTAAGGCATATTGGTGAGATAGTTTCTATGAAAGAGAGTGACGAAGACATTAAAGATTTCTCTCAAAGTTTTTCCCTAGAGGCTCATGTTTTGATTGGTTTCTTTATCGTATTGATTTACGGATTGAGAGAGAACGAATTTAACTCCTTTTTGTTTTGATTGGTTTCTTTATCGTATTGATTTACGGATTGAGAGAGAACGAATTTAACTCCTTTTTCTTTAAAGAAACTAACTTACAATGTTTTTGTTTTTGCATTTATATATATCAAGCCATTGTTTTTCAAAGTATTAGAACAAAAGGTTGTATCTGTCTAATCATCTCATAAATTCAATGCATTGATTTGCAATCTTTGATTGTGTAATCATATCTGTAATCACCAAAATCATCCAAGTATTTCTAAATTATATGGAAGAAAATTTTCATTGATCTATTTAGAAACAATTTTCAAAATTGTATTTTGGGCTTCTTAATTTAGTTTTTTAAATTATTTTTTAAAAACTAATGTATAATATTGTTTATAACATAAATACTGACTTATTAAAAGTTCGTATTAACATGATTGATCATATCATTATTATTAATTATAAAATTAATGAAAAATTAAATTTACAACATCAAATAAAAATCAAAATTCTTAAATATACTCTATCTTACAAAATTTAAGACAAGAGTACATGTACTTGTTAGAATAAACAAATATGCATGCAACGCAAGACTGAAAGATAAGTAGACCAATGGAAATAGTCCAAATGGCCAGCAAACAATGTACAGCCTGCGAAGCTGCTAATTTTTATTTTAGGAGTATAAGCATAGATATAAATATCAACATCACATAAAAGATCAATTTGTTTAACAAAAAACGTAAATATATACAGAAATTTCACAGAAATAATTTTATTTTCCGAACCCGTAATCTTCAACGAAATAAGTTTACCGATTCTTTCATCTAAATCTATCGAGAAAGGAAGATTTGAACCCCACGGGAGCCGTAATAAAGGAAGATTTGATAAATTTGACACTGTTGTCGTACATTAAATGCAGTGCTGTTGACTTGCGATTCGGAAGAATATTAAAGTTTGGCATTGATATTTATTGACCTCCACCGGCTGTGGATGAACTTTAAAGTTTGGCATTGATATTTACCGAGCCGAGTCCCCCAATTGCTTACTTCCGATTCGTTGGCTTCCAGAAATAGACCTGGAAAATTGTTGCCAGCGTTGAATTAAGTTGTAGTCGTGTGTTTGTGAAAGATATCAGGAAAATCTGGAAGATGTCATTTACTGCTGCCTTTGGTTGAGTGGCAGTATGATAGCCCTTATATTTTGTGATTATCGCCTGCTTTACATTTTGGTCGCGAGTTTGTTTTGCCCGAATGTTTCGGATGTGAGGTTCTTAGAAACGTTAAATGTTTCTTGCGTTCAAACCAGAAAAAGAAAAAAGAACAGAGGGTCGCTGTCAAGTAATAGGAAGACCGCTATGGTACGAAGAAAAGTAAAAGGGCGACAACACCATCGACCTACGACTTGGGACCCGTTCCTCTGCTCGCACACTCCAGATCAAAAACTTAGAAAAATCCCATCTATTTCAACTCTTCCCCCGTACCCATGTCGCAGGACCAAAATTAAGCCAAATAAAACTAATCCCTCGAGACTTCCTACGTGTGTGTATATAAAGTTTGCTGTTTTTCATGTTTTGTCCACCAGGTACTTCAACTAGTTTTGGATCCTTCTGTTTCGAAACAGAGCCTGTTTTGTTTTGGTGGACTTTGTGATTCTTCCGATGATATCAGATGTTTGTTTTATCTTTTCTATCTTAATTCTTTAGTTAGGACGATGACGCTGTTTTTGGATTTAATTTTACTAACAGTTGATGTTGGATTTTTATTGTTCTGTTTGATTTTGGGTAACGGGACGATATCTTTGCTAATGCAATCAATTCTCTTCTCTCTTTTTGTTCTTTTCCCTTTTCCTGCTTTTGGAAGGTATATGCAAGGAGCTAAGTGATTTAGAAGATAAGAAACGGTGGATTGCTTGCGGGGAAGTATGAAGTGCAGTTGCTTTAAGAGAGGGGCTAATGATAGAAGGCGCAGTGCTTCTGGGGTTCCTCCTGACATTGATGGTGTGAAATTATTCAAGTGTTTGGCATTGTTTGATTATAACTTATGCAAGTGGTTACTTGAATAATCTATTGTATTCGCACACCCTGAAACATGACAGATCCACTTTTAATGGCAATTAGATTGGCTTCTGAATTGTAGCATATGGTTTCAACACCTTCTTTTTTTTCAAAGCACAGCCATTTATGAATGCTTGTTGGAGGAACCACAGCTCGTCTAGCCACGAAACATGATGGGAATATAAAACTCATTATTTGCTTTGGGGATAAATTGAATCATTTATTTGATGATATTGAATTGCTCATGAAATTGTAGATAATAGATCTGCCTTCCTGCCTGCTTCTTTGACACTATGAAATGCAAACCCCAAAACATGTTGACGTCTGTTGACATCTATAATTTAATACCCTAACCACAGTCAGTTCTATTGCTTTTTGCTGGCTGCTTCACTGAAAACAAGTTAAAACACTGTTTGAAAAGATTCTTGACAAGTAACATGTGGAGAAAAATAGGATACTGTGATGGGATTTACTTACGCTAGCTGTCACTTATTTTAAGTTCAGGGTTCTTATAGATATTGATGAGACTTCTATTGGTGTTTTACAACCAAAGTTCATTTAAGCAAAAAACCGAATCCTGTTGCAAACTTCAGAAAGCATTTGTCTTTCACTAAGTGGTGTTCTATTTTTTCTTTTCAGTGTCTTCTGTAATTCACTACACTTTGCTTTACTTTTTCGTTTTTCTTTTTTTAATAACCGTTGCTTATCTTATTGTGTTCTGCTAGATAATTTGCTGCGGGATGTTAACCATATATCATACAATGAATTAAGATTAGCAACTGATGGTTTCCATTCCCAAAATAATATTGGCAGAGGAG
>JANZLF010000002.1:34646356-34662340 GCA_026546835.1 Erythroxylum foetidum
TAGTAGATGCTTTACAGTTAGATAGAACACATGCATAGATTTTCTACAAGAGTATACCAACTCCCTCTTTGACATTATTTTTCTTAATATCATATTTGGCTTAATTGTATTAGTTTTACTTTTGGATGTTATCACATACTTTGAGATATCTCCTTGTATTTAATGGCATTGTTTGAAGATATAATTCTTGTTCTTGTCCATCCCACGTTAACCTGCGCCAACTATATTACTATGATGCTAGGGAACCCTTAAAAATGAACTGCAAGTTGCTGTGAAGACACTTTCTGCTCAGTCAAAACAAGGGTTGCAGGAATTTTTAAATGAGATCAATACCATATCAAAAGTCAGGCATCATAACCTTGTTGAGTTAATAGGGTGCTGTGTTCAAGGATCCAATCGAATTCTAGTGTACGAGTATGTAGAAAATAGCAGTCTTGACCGTGCATTGTTGGGTAAGCTTAAAAGTGTTTAGAATGCCAAGGGTTTTAATATTTCTGGACATAATGACTGATTTATTTACTATTTAATCATTTTCTCCTTTTCCTTAGCAGGTCCAAAGAAGATTAGACTGGACTGGGGAAAAAGATCTGCAATTTGTTTGGGTATTGCTAGGGGTCTTACTTTCCTTCATGAGGAACTTTTGCCGCATATTGTGCATAGAGACATCAAAGCCAGTAATATACTCCTTGATAGGGACTTCAACCCAAAAATTGGAGATTTTGGGTTGGCTAAACTCTTCCCAGATAATATTACTCACATCAGCACAAGGATAGCAGGAACAACGTATGTGCCTCTAAAGAATTTGATGAACTGTTGCTTTCAATCTTTTTGGCCTTTTGTTTCCTTAAGTGGTCAGCTCTAGACAACCATAGGGCTGCTTATCCCATTTGGTTGGGTTGTCCTCCTATTTAACAAGTTTGCTTTTTAGTCCTTAAATGCTTAGTTTGCCATGATTCATATAGAATCAAGGATAATGATTTAATAAGTTTGCCATGATTCATATAGAATCAAAGATAATGATTTAATAAGTTTGCCATGATTCATAGAGAATCAAAGATAATGATTTACGGCCATCATACTAAGGACTTTAATGTCTACTAAATGGCATAATTGGCAGAGCACCTGATAAAAAAAATACCAAGAAAGAAAGAAGGCAAGATCTGGAACAAGGATGTAGTGCTTATATATTCCAAACTAAGCCTCTTATGGCACCACTAGAATTTGAAGAAGAGCATTTCCACAAAGGAATATTTGGTATCTGCATGAGTGGATGTGAAGCATGAGCAGTTATTATATATAAACCTGAGATTCCTTGAGAAGGAGAAATTGATTTTTGTGACAAGCAAAACTATCATAGTGACTAACGGGAAATAACGTCAACTTAAGGGCAAAGAAGGGACGTAAATGGTGTGACTGTCCGATTACATTAAATATTTGAAACACCAACTATATCTATTTTTTGGATTTATTTGCATCCAATATAGATGTTCAATTGCTGATATGAGTTTATTTAAATGCATTAGACATCTATATCTTTCGTGTTAACCCATAGTCACCTTAAGCTTTATGGTCTGGAGCACCTTTCTTGCTCTGTTATTTCCTATTTTTGTAGTCACCAAAGGAAAAGTGAAGTGGAAGGATAGTTTTTTACCTCGATTTCTTTCTTGGTTTATTATGTAGTCTACGTATAACAATTCTGAGATTGTAACTTGTTTTTGTCATCCTTCTTTTGATTCATGATAGTTTTAGTCTGTGTTTGTCCTTTTGTAGATGGCTGTTTGTTTTCCTTAACAAAATATATATGGAAGAAGTGTAACGACAAGGCTTTTGGCTGCCAAAGTATTCATAAGCATGGTCTAGAGTGTATAGACACCTTTATCTGTCAAAAATATGGTTAAACTATCGTACATTAACAGTGTAACCCAACTTATCAACCTGTTGGGCTTTTTTCATACAGTGGTTACTTGGCACCAGAGTACGCATTAGGTGGGCAACTGACCATGAAGGCAGACGTTTACAGTTTTGGAATTCTTATTCTTGAAATAGTTAGTGGCACAAGTAATGCAACGGTGAACTGGAGAGGGACAGATAAGCTCCTCCTAGAGCAGGTGTGTCTTTGAATATTGCTGTTTTCTTGATCTCTATATTGCTCATGTTGTTTTGGTGGCATTGACTGCAAATTTTCTGCCAAATGTGCAGTAATTAGCTGACAGTCACAGTGCATATTTCCGCATTACTGACCTTGATATGTTTTGATTTGACAGGCGTGGCAATTACATGAAGAGGGGAAACTATTAGAGATGGTAGATCCAGACATGGGAGAATATCCTGAGGCTGAAGTTATTAGGCATATCAAAGTAGCTTTTTTCTGTACCCAATCAGCAGCAAACAGAAGGCCACTAATGAGCCAGGTTGTTGATATGCTCTCGAAGAATATAAAGCTTAATGAAAAGCTGCTCACAGCCCCAGGATTTTTCTCAGAGTCAGTTGGGGTCAGCGGAGCAAAGAAATCATCTGCAGACTCCAGTAGCTACCAGATGAGCTCTGTTCCTGTCACGATAACTGAAGTGAACCCTAGGTGAAGAACAAAGCATGTTTCCATGAACAGATGGGAGGAAATAGTTTACCAGGTTATATTTGTGCATTTCATTAATTAGACCGAGAAATTTGTTTTCATTTCGCCATATTTAGTCATCGCCAATTTACAGTAATGTGTAACCAAAAACAATGCCAATGATTGACAATTATAGAGCAAAAACAATAAAGTAGTAGTATGATCAAAGTCAAGTTCGACATGTATGTGAAAACTCTCGTACATTCATGCATCAGGAAGTGAAAACACAAAACTTGGTCCAATGCTAAAACGAGACGTAAGAACAGAGATTCTGTCTAAAAAACAAACAGTTGAGTGAAAAATGTATATAGCCAAAAACAAAAGCAAGAGCCGCATACATAATCCAATCTTGGTTTACAAAATCAACTCTCAAGAGCATGCTTATGGTACAAAACAAATATTTGGACCAAATTAACCAATTTTTAAATCCAATCAAGCAGCCCCTGGTGTGGGCTCTGGTTCTTTTGCACCAGCCGCAGGAACCTCTTCTTTGGATGGATTTGTAGAACCATCAGCAGTAGTAGCATCTTTGACATCTTTACCAGTCTTGGCATCTTTTGCATCCTTACCGTCTTTCTCTTTGGCATCCTTTGCAGGTGGCGGTGGTATCATGTGAGGAGGAGGTGTGTGCTTTAGTTTCACAAGTATATGGCGCAATCTGGAAAGATCTGTGGGCTTTCCAGGCTTTGGGCCTTGGATGACTGTAATGGATGGCTTCTTGTCTTGATCCTTCTTCCCTCTCTTCTTCTCAATATTGGGAACTTCATTGGGGATAAGCTCTGATATTGCCTTCCAGTATTGTTTATCTACCTCTTTATGAAATTTCTCTTGGTTTGCTAAGAATAACTGCTCCATACACAAAAAGCCAACATCCTAATTTAGTAAAACAGAGTAAAACCCCAGAGAAAGAAAGTTCATTGACATCTTTACCTTCTCTTTTTCTCTGTTATTAGTTCTGTTGCTCTCAACATTGACCTCTCTCTTCTCATAGAATGCTTGTATATACTCCTCAGCTTCTTCAATGATCTGCTTCCTCATCTCCTTCTCCCTCTTCTCCTTCTCTTCTAGTTGAACAGAATTCTGACTGTGCAGCAAAATCCAAGGAAATAATTTTGATTGGAAGTGTACATCCAACAAATGATGAATGCTTTCACATACCATAAGCATAAGAACGCTAGAGATTGTCTACTCATATGTGGACAACGGATCAACACGCGTCATCAGGGGAAAAAGGAAGCTCCCCATGATCAAGGTAACACCAGAAATGCTCAAAATATAAAAAGGAAGGGAAAAAAAAAAGGAAGCTTGAAGCCTCTCAATTTTTAAAAATTACTAGTAAGAAGAACATAAAAAATTCCACAAGATTTCATAAACTAGCCAAACATTGAAGGGATGCCATTTAACTTGAATGAAGTAATTACAAAATAGAATTTTGATATTTAAAATCAGTTTAATCACTATATCTCCAAAACTTTTGTGCCTTTTAATTATTAACCCGTCTTTTAACTACAAAGAAAACAAGTCAATCATTCTGAAACCCGTAGTTTGAGACAACAATCCAACCCGGAAAACAAGTACAATCACAGATCTTGCCATATCTTAGCAAATAAGTTCCAAATAAGGGGCACTGTCATTCATATGATCCCAGACACTATTATTCCAGAATCAGACTAACGGAAAACTATTGCTGAAACAACATAGAATGAGATGATCACATTTAACTATTTGGAATAGGAATGCTGCCATTAATCTATCGGATCCAACTTCACAAGAAATTGTAAAAGCCTATCAAAAACCAAGAAGACGGTCAAAATAAGTCTCAGATCAGAAATTTTACATAAAAGTCCCCCAAAAATTACTTCCATGCAAACCTGGACTACAAATCCATACACATCTCACTAAATCAACCTTCATATCAATAAATGTTAATGTTTCCAGTGAGAAACAGGTTCAGCAAATGCCATCTCGTTCACAGATCAATCAATTAACAAGTACCAGAAAAGCTGAAGGACTTGAATGCCAATAATTAACTCTTCTAAATTACATTACAGAACTACAAAGCAATAACAGATCTAAGCTTGCGTGCTCGAACCACCAGATCTCAAAACAAAACAGCACAAATGGAAGAGTAAAAAGCAAAAAGGAATCTCACCACCGCCACTCCCTTAAAGCGAACCCTTCCTCCGGCGCCATCTGGGTGGGAGGAGGAAGTACGGGACCGTCGGAGGAGAAGATGCCATCGTCGGAAGCAGTATAACCATTGGCGTTGCCGTTCTCGACGTATGGGCTGTCGGAGAAGCTAGGGTTGGGATCCACATCGGGGTGTGAGGATCCTAAGGTAAACGCATCGGGGGACGAGGCAGTCGCATGGTCGATGGGGACGTCAGTGTTGTAGTCGGAGTAGCTATCGTGGAAGGGTGTTTGGTTTGGCTCGTGGATCTCCTCCCCGTCGATGCCAAACGTGTGGAACGAAGTCATCTCGTTATCCCTCTGGAACACCGTAGAAATGGACCAATTTTCTTTGCAGAGAATAGAAAGGTTAAAGAGAACTCTAAGGAAGAAGAAGAAGAGAAATTAGAGGGATGTTTTGACCATTTGGAGAAGATGGATTACTTAGCTTTACCTTTGCCGGTCCTTTTTATCTGTAGACATGTTTATTGATCAATGCGAACTTAGTTTTACCTTGCCGGTCCTTTTTATCTGTAGACATGTTTATTCTTTTGTTCTATATTCACAAAGGTTTAGTCTTTGTAATTATAATTAACTTTTGGACTTGGACTCCAACTGTAGTAGTTGTTAACATCCATTTAGATTCAGACTCTCTTGTGTGTGACTAAGGGATGGATGGATGGATGGTATTATATTTATGTGCTGCACAGCATAATGAGATCATATTACACACTTTATAAGCTCTCATGTCATGTGGTGTAGTGTCATTGACAAAAGATAGAAGACATGGCATGATTGATCAAAAGGCAATGAGCATAACCAGAAGCAAGGTTGAATCATCACCATCACCATCACCATCAACGCAAAATATAATTCATCAACAGTACATGTATCCTGGCTCCAAAGCATGTTGAGGAAAATGGAGGCCTGCCCTGATAACAAACCGCTCAGAAACATGCAGCACTGAGGAGGGTCATATGGGATGGTAAATGTCCGTGGAAGATGTTTGTGTTGTGTACTCTTCAAGGGACAGCAGGAGCATTCTTGGCGTATCTTGCAGAAGAGGGCATTCGCTGTACAACTCTTGGAAACTCTGGTTTTAGGCGTTTACTTGCCATTTCTTGCATCATCGACCTTATCCACATCATTGAGAGCATAAACAGTGGGTAACAAAATCTAATAATAATATGACAGAATCCAAATGCAAGAGCAAAATTTTGTTAGAATTTAAAATGCCCAACCTGGGAGAACCATGACTTTTAGGCGTAAATTGGCCAAACATCGATCTTAAACTGGCAAGAGCCTTTTCAGCGGCCTGAAATTAGAAAAAGTGCGATAAGGTGCTTAGAATTCAAGCCAGTAGGCACTAGGCACCATATTATTAGCCCTAGGTTGAGGATAGACAGATGATTTAGTTACCTGCACCTTGGCCTCATCCCAGGTTGACCCTATTCCTCTTCCTAGAACCTGTCCATCAATTTCAACCTAAAGACATGCAATACAATTAGTCAACCAAATCTTTGTAAAACTATCACTAGGACATAATTCATTGACAAGCAAAGGAAAAGAGACTCTCAATGACAAATGATGCAAGTGTTACTTCAACTCAACTTTAAATAAGCCAAAGCCCCAAATCATAAATAGATCCAGAACTCCCTCACGTTCTCTCTTTTTCCTGCTCTCACGTGGCTGTCTACCACCTAGTTTACTCGTGTGCTTCCAGATTAATCAAGTTTCCAAATTGATTTTTACTATTGGAATAATATCATTTCTTTTTTAACAGTTATTATGTCATTTAATGCAAGTTTCCCCATTATAAGAAAGGAAATGAAAAGAGAGGGACAATAAAGGAGAGATTAAAACTTTGTTTCTTGCATAAATCAAAATGGTCAATATCAATAAATGATTTTCAACTGAAAGCTCAAAATATACAAACACGTTCTAACTATTAAAGAGAGAAATATAATCAAAACAAACCTGTGCATGAACTTCGTCCTTCTGTACAGAATTAGCTAAAACCGGAGACTGAGCGAGAAAATTTACATCAAGACCCTCCATCATACACTATAAATCATTTCATGTCAATCCATGGCATGCCTAATTTTGCGAAACTTAGTAATTACTGAAGAATATATGCAAGAAAAACATTAAGCAATTTTCTTCAACTTACAAATTCTTTGAGTGCTGTGACCGATCCCATTGATCTTTTAGAACCTTCCAGCCTAAGATCCAGAAGCCTGGATTGCTCGGCTGCTGTAGAAAATGAGTTAGGCTCATCTTTTGGAGTCTTATTTCCAAAAGAATTCAGATTGCCTGGTAAAAAGTTGTCATTTACACTACGATATTTATTCATGTCCCCGTGTGCAGGTCCAGAATCAAGTTTACCACGCGACATGTATATGTCTGCAAAAAACATATCCAGATTGACAGTTTCACACGGCTGATATGCTACAATAAACAGTAACTTTCTAGAGAAGGTCATAATAATCACCAGAAGACAGACTAAATGAAGCATATCGGAACATCTTACCACAACAAGGCTTAAATGCAGTCTTTCAACAAAAGAGAGAGCTAAAATGAGATAGACATTACATGTCCAGGAAATTCACTATTGCTAAAAAATAACTTGAACTTTTTGAGCAAAGCCTTCTAATTTGAAGCATATCTCACACAAGGAACATGCCTCATATGCAAACATCAACTGGCTCAGCTCTAAAGTGAAAATCATAACTAAAAAAGTACTATAGAGGTAAAAGTGAATCCTATACAGCTAGATTGATCTTTTTTCTTCAACTGAGCAACCAAAAAATGTGGGCCTCACAATCAAGTTGCATCACAATCTTGCACAAGTGTATCAAGTAACAAAATAAGTAGTTTTACCAGCTAAGGTCTTGATAGAACCCTCAGCTGCCTGTTGTTGGGCTTCCCTCCTTGTTCTGCCAATTCCTTCCCCAATTTTCTCTCCTGCAAACCAAGCCTGCCACCGCAATGGACATAGTAAGATATCAGTAAAGTCTCCAGCTTTAGAAAAAGATGACGTCAGGTTGCAGAGGCTATATGTTTCCCTTCTTAATATTATTGTTATCATTTGTGTTCAAGCAAATGATAACATATTTTAGTTGATCCTAACTAATAGACCATCCTTCATGTGCAGCTTGAAATTAAGGAGATGGCAACTCTTTCAAAGCTTCTATTCTTACAACATACCAAGCTCCTACTAAACAGGCCTGAGTATGTGCCAATTAACTAATAATGAAGAAACTGTTATTATCTGATGTAAACTGAACTGAAAACTGAAATGTAAATGAGTTCATCAAACTTTATGATCAATGTATTCGTTTACTTCACAAGTGATGCAAACTTACTTGCTCTACAGCTATTTATCGTTGAACAATTGAAGATTATCTTAGTTACCTAGATTCCAACCCAAAATTCACAAGCAAAAAGAGTTCCCACTATACCTCAATGGAGAACTGAAGATCTCTGCTAGCAAACAAAGATGATCTGAATTCCACCTGAAAATTTCAATTTTGTTAGTCTTAGAAAAAACACAAACTGCAATAGAGTCACTAAATAAAAGAAATTGGGTTGGAAACATTATTTTGCTTCAATCTTCTCTTCCAAAATGCAAACTATATTGCAATACCTTCACCCCACACTTCATTGCAATCCCCTGTAACACCACTGCTGGAGATTCTGCACTTGAAACAGCTCGTTCAGATTCAAAGTCAAGATCCCTGTTGCTGGAAGATGATCGGACCGAGGGAATTTCGTCTCCTTCAAAAGAAAGAAAAAGTAACAGCATTTTTCATTAGCCTTCAGAAAGATGTTATTAGAACTTCTGAAACATTTATGCTGGTTTTTTTTTGGTCCAATCTTTTAAAATGTAAATTATCTCTAGAAAAACACAGTTGGATTTAGAGCTTAAACTTAACTCCACAGATCCTCATGAAGATCAAGAACAGTGATTCACAACTATTGACAACTAGATCAATGCAATTGCCATCATGCTTACCTGAGAAAGAACGATAATTTGATATCGTATGGCTTAACCTCAAACGGTCATCTCTATAAGGCGTCTGCAAACAGATAATTATAAGATTTGGATATGCCTTTTAAAGTCGGGGCAAACTTAGTATTCCCAAAAAAATTATCCCCAAATCTACCTAAAGTATCAGCACCAAAAAGGATTACCTCTTTTTGAAATCTTTGGTTCTCATGAAGCACTCTATCGGATGGAATGGAACTTTCGACCTTAGGGAAGAAGGATGGCTGATAGGGCCGATGCTTTTCAATTTGCATTGGTTCTGCATCTGAATGAAAATCTCTGGACACCGCTCGATTTAGTTGTCTTGGGCTCATCTCTTCCTCAGCTGCAATCCAGCCACCACGTGATTGCACGCGTGGGACTGAAACTTGTATTGAGGGTTTAACAGGAAATGAAGGTTCACTTGGAGTATGATCTCTTGTATCTTGCCCATGTTGTAATATAAGAAGCCTTCTCCTGGTGTCAGGATCTAGCTCTGATTCTGGCACTTCACCCTCTTCTCGGGCAGGCGAATTTTGCAAGCTCGGCTCTGGAGGACCAACAGGACCCAATTGTTTAACTAATGAAGTTGCCTGCGGAAACTGCATGCTTGGCAATGGTATCGTTGATTGTTGTGATGTCTGCAGTGGAATTGAACTTGAAGAAGGTGCCATTGCATATTGAAGAGATGGAACAAGCCTTGGATCAAGATTACTGACAGTTGAAGGAATTGTTGAAGAAGCTGAAATTGCTTCCTGAGTGAAACAAGTGGACATAATCTATACCAATTTTAACTTCAACTCATACAAGCCAAAACTTAGTTTCCAAATCCAGACAATGTATAGACAAAGAACATCATTGTCAACAGAGATTTGAATTTTTTTTTACGATTCAAGCATAAAAAGTTAAAGGACACAGACCTCAGAAATGAGAATGACCCACCTTTAATCGCCTTTCAACCTCTACATCTGCCATGCCATCAAAGGAAAGGGGATCTCTGTTCCCATTTGATGCAGAAACATCATCCTGAATGAAACAAAAATTTCATGATAAACTTCCTATGAAGAATAGGAGTGGGAGATTAGAAAACATAATTTATCATTGTGATAGCCATCCCTTCATTTCAACTTTTGTACCATGGACAAACTGGCAATGTCAACACAGTGGATGACTCTACACATGTCCAGGCACCCAGATCTGCTATTACTAACCTCTGAAACCAAATAGCTTCCCACATCAGGAGGAGAGGGAATGCCACTGGTATCATCTTCATATGAAATCTCTGATATCCTTTGTAGAAGGCCCTCATCAAACTCTCTGCCACATCATGCCCGTAAAATGTCATAAACATTAATAAATTGCACCAAAAATTAGAATGATTGAGAAAGTTAAACTCCAGATATCTTTCTAAAGAAGTATTGGGTTTATGCATTCTTACTTGAAGAAGCTGCCTCTGACATTGCAAGCAACATTTCTTGCAACACACAATACTGGAATTGCATTATTTGCCTACAATATAACAACCTACTATTAATCATGCAGCTACAACATAGGTAATTAAAAGCTCAAAATATGTATAACTTCTGAGATGATTGTGCTATTGCACTAATGCAGTGCCAAGTAAATAGCAGATTATCGTGGTTCATACTTCAGCTTGAGGAGCATAGTATGGCGCAAATGCTGGAACAACATGAACCCGTGGTTGATCTTTATCATCCCACACTTTCAACCGATCATCAATCACTAATGCCATTTTGGGATGGCATATTCCATCTTGGAAGACATTGAACAACGACTTCCTTAAACCTATAACTCATAATCAAAGGAAATAAGCACTGATAGAAAGGAAAATCGTATCTACACAAAACAATGAGCACATCAACCGATTAACAGAAGACATATATGATTGGTCAGTTAAATTCCCAGCTCAACAAAATTGAAGTCATACTTACCAGATTTTACACAAACAATACGATCCAATAATTCTTTTGAGTTTATCAAATTCGACTCTGGATCAAGAAGCCTCCACATTTCCAGAGCATAATCTCTTTCAGCCATCGTGCAAACATAAACCTCAAAACGCTTGCGCCCTCTAGCAGTCAAGTAACTTCTTAGATCCTCCCATGCAGGTCTCAATCTCACAAGAACGCTTGTGTCCCGAATCTACATAATTAAGAGAATGAGTATTATACTTGAAAAAAAATGACTAAATGATGAATCCAACGATGATAGCACGTCTAATACTTGAAAAAAATGGGTCTTCTTTCCTCCGTGCAATCCAAGAATAGAAAAGGTAAGACTGCTAGGACTCAGTATTTGAAGCACACTAGCAAAGCTCACAGAAGATTGATAAATACCATAATTTATCTTAATTTCCACAAATATAATACCCATTTTCTCTTTATATAGTTTCTGGTGAATTATAAATTCACACTTATTAGGATAAAACATACTAGTTAAAAGTTGGATGCTCAATAAACTATTGTTCCAAAATAGTGTGATTTAAAGATGAAAACAAAACAGTGGCCAGGGTTAGTATTAACACTAGGTTCAAAAAATACAAACCTGCGGATTGATACGAGTCAAAATAATGTTTTTCTCTTGCAATCGTATGAGAGGACGAACAATGGATTGATGACTGTCAGACAGGGCTGGAACAACCTCAGACTGTGTTTTGATTGGCTTTCCATTTTCAACAACTTGATCATTTTCGACATATTGCTTTAATATGTTCTTATCATCCTGATATCGCTTGATCTCTGCTAGCATACCTGCAATGCGCTGTGGGTCCAACTCAGTACTCATTTTCCGCTGCAAACCCTCGATTCTATCTTCAAATGAACGCATCGTATTAGCAACTATGAGAGTTTCATCAAGATCAAATACAATGCCAAGGCATCTGAGGTTCAGCATTACTAAACAATTGTTATAAAGCCCTGCTGTGACAATGAATGCCCAGAAACACGGATGTTGTTTTTCTGTATCCCTAGAGTGCATTGCAACCAAATGAATTTCCTCCCCTCCTGATGAAATCACTGCAGTCTGAAAACCAGGCTATATTAATCATATGTGATCAACCTTTACGATTAGATGAGAAAGCAATCTAACATCTCAAAGAGAACTCAGTCATGGAAAAACTTCACAACTCAATCAACATTTCTATCCGAATTCACCTTCTTTCTTTTAATTATAACCATCTGATAAATGTAGTCGAGTTTAGCAAAAAGAGTCCTAAAGTAGTCTATAAGAAGCAAATCCATCTCCACGTTAGTAATATGATTTAAAATTAAAAGAGTTCCCAGAATTTGTGAGTTATGTACAGTGCTTGGCAACAAATGGATTCACTAAAATTCAATTTAAACACTGAGTTCATAGGGATCAAATTTAAATCAGTAATGTTCAAACATTTCTAGTGCAGTATTTGACAACAAATGGATTCACCAGAAATCAATTTAAACACTCAGTTCATTGTCATCCAGGTCAAACCAGTAATGTTCAAACATTTCTTGTGCAATATTTTGACAACAAATGGAGTCACTATAAATCAATTTAAACAATGAGTTTATAGTCATCGGGGTCAAGTCAGTAACGTTCAAACATATCAATTTAAACAATGAGTTCATAGTCATCCCGGTCAAGTCAGTAACGTTCAAACATTTCTGAGAAATTTAGGGTTAAAGGAAAATGTCTAAAAATGGGTCCTTGTCCTTTGTCCAGAGTCCCCCTGTACAACAAACTCTTTAACTGGGTAAGGTAAGTTGAGAAATTTCCAACTTCCAAATTATTTTTACAGTTGCCAAGTTAAGAAATTTAAGTCTTTATCTGTACTTCAACAGGGGCATCTATACCTTGTTTTCCTGGACACATGAGGAGTGCAAAAGATGAAGCTGGGTATTCTGAGTCTGCAAGTTCTTTGACTCCATTTTGAAGCAAATCCCAGTAGAAGTTATGGTATGAAGGACTGCAAGAGGTGGACACCTCTCACTTGCTGGCGAGAAATGGCTTATTCTGATTTCGTTACTCGCCAAAATCTCATCAATCACTTCCTTCTTCTTCTTGGAGCTGTGGATGTTCTGTTCCTGTTCAACCTGTTGTAGTTGTTCTTCACGCTGTTGAGGAAATATTTCTACTTCCCCAAGTAACTCTTCCCCTCTACACACCGTCTTATACATCTTTCCCCCAAAGTAACAAAACCCTAATTTCTCTTTCACAAATCCAAAACAAACCCTCGCGGTTTAGCCCCAAATTAACATCATCGTCATCATCGAGAGTGAATCATGATTACCATGTGATCCGTACGATTAAGTTAAAACAAGGGCCAGATGATGTCGTTCTAATTGAGGGAACAGATTAAAGAACAAAAATTAGGGATTTTCTTTTCTCAGATTTTAAGGATAGATAAATAGATCTGATCCGAAATCCAAAGCCACAGAACGGTGATTTCTAGTCCGAGCTAGATTTGACGATAGCGAAATTTTTTAAAGTGTATATGGTTTGGCCGCTAGGGTTTCAGTCTAGTTTGGTGAAGAAAACACGAGAAGAAGGAATCAAGCTTCCAACTACGGAAACCCTAGATCCAGATCGCCAAGGTCAGAAGTAGCGGCTCAGTAATTAAATAAAGGAGAGGCTAGGACCTGTTTTATAATTTTGGATTTTGTTGTGATCTTGAACTAAAAATTCTAGAATGCGCTCGAAGATAGAACACGTAGATGAATAAATATTTCAAGGTTTGGGGGTTTGGCGTTAATATGTGTAAATTGGAGGGTAGAACGAAGGTCTTTTATGTGTTACGTGGAAGATTTTAGTTGGATTTCCACGTGCTGGTCGGGGATTTTAGATTAGATTCTTTGCTTCACAGTTACACGTCTTTTCTGTACTTGATGTTCTTTGCTTTTATTATTACCTTATTTTTGTAAGAACACTGAAATTTTTTTGGCGAAAACACAAAAAAAGAAAAAATTGGGAAAATTTGTGATTTGTAGACTATAATCCAAAGTCGCAGTCTTCTTTTATTTTTCTTTTTCCTGCTTTATAACTTGATAATTTCTTAAGTGTATTTAAGGGAAGAAAACCCTTTCTGTAGTTTTGACCAATATTATAAATACTGTATCAATTTTGGTATTAGATTGAGTTATGATATAGTATTATTTTAATATCGGTCAGTACTAGATATCGTTTCGAATAATTTTTTAAATTTATGAAATAGTCCCTAAAATTTTTAAAATTTACAAAATAATCCATTGGTATATTGTACAGCTGTACTGTATACTTTATTAGTTTATTGTTTATATCAACCATATTTTTAAAAATCATAATAATAAATAATAATGACAATTAATATGAAATAACAATAATTTTAAATATTTCACATATAAATAATAACCACAATTAATATAAAAAAGACAATCATCATCATATAAATATAAAATTAAGAATAATACAAAGTATTTAAAATATTACATAATATAATATCATCATTTTAATAAATAATATTACATCAAAAGATTCAAAACATCCAATATTAAACAATTTACAAAAAGAGTTGATGACAAAGAAATAATCAAGTAGAAGTTAAACCTAAAGCAAAAACATTACAGTTACATTATATATATAGAATTTAACATAAACATCAAATACAAATAAAATTAAAAAAAGGGAAAACAAAAACTTGGAACGAAATTCAATTGTCAACAAGGTAACATTACAAATATAGAATTTAATATAAACATCAAATACAAGTAAAATTAAAAGAAGAGGAAAAATAAAAACTTGGAACGAAATTCAATCATCAACTGGAAGATACCCACTATAACTACACTGACTCTAATGATCATTTGGTACAAAAGCCCCATCATTGAGAGGAGCTTCATCATCATTGTCATTCAAATTTAATGCACCAAATGACATGTTTAATGCTTTCCCATCTACAATTATCTTCCAAATCTAAATCATCCACATCAACCAAATTTGGTTCTTCAGAAACCCAATTTGTTAAAAGATTAATATTATTAATGAAAATTAGATTAGTTGAGCTACTTGTGCTATTAAGGCTCCTAATGAATAATAAAATCTAATTATTATAAAATTATAAGAAATTATATCAAAATTAATAATGAAAATAACATACTTTTCCTAAAGCTTTAAATTGTAATAAACAAAAACTAAGTCATTCAACCTCTTATGTTTCAATCTATTCCTTTTCTTTGAGTGGATAAACTCAAATGTGCTCTAGTTTCATTCACAGTTTATTTCACTCACACATTGACTTAAAATCTGAATCACAAACCTTTTCAATTTTGGAACACCATTTTCAAATTGATCCCAACAAGAAACTGTAAGTTACAAGATAACAAAAATAGTGTTATAAACAAAATAAAGTGATAATTAGTTTTCAACAAATAAGAAAAAGGAAATAACTAATACCTAGAGAAAGTTTTCCTCTTTATCAAATAGCAATCAACATTCTAAAATCCTCATAAAACAACTAGTAAAGCTTTATTTGTAATTAAAAGATCTTGCATTGCATCAATGCTAATAATTGTTGTAATTGTTAAAAATATTCATCTATTAACCTCAGCTTGCTTTGTCAGATCCAGTCTAAAATACAAATTAGGATTAAAAAATGCCCCAGCTGTAAACAATGAAGAAGAAAGTTGCCTTTCCCTTCTCTCATTAATTATTGAAAGATATGATGTGTATAAAAGGCATATTTTTCAGATTGGCCTTGATTGCTTCCGTCGCTCTCTCCATGGCATCAAAAATATAACTCATTGTTAGCTTCTCTTCACTATCAGCCAAGCAAAGCACCCTCACCAAGGGCTCACAAACTCGGATAACAAATTGACATTGAGACCAAAATTCTCTATCTTCCAGTACAATATTACAAACCTCCACTCCAACATTAGACCTAGTATGCTAAGATGCAATCCACTCATTGTCGGAACCCGACATTTGGAGACCGGATCCCGATTGCTTGTAACTTAATACTTATTATTCATACTTTCCTGAAGCCTTGCGCTTAACTTCCCGATTGCATGTAACTTAACACTCTTGCTCTGGCTTAATTTCCACATCCATTGGACCCATTTCCAAGCCACATTTCCGGAGTCCTAAAGCCTTGTGCTTATTTCCTTACAGGGTCCTAAGCTGTAACTCCGCTTTCGTGGCGAGCGCA
>JANZLF010000002.1:34738549-34758070 GCA_026546835.1 Erythroxylum foetidum
TTTATTCATAAAGTCTGTACATGACTATGAACAAAATGCGCTAAAGGGGATTGCCTTTAGGGCACTACTCTAACAATGTCATATTTTTTAGTAATTACCAGGATGTATATATTCTGCATACAACACAAAACAAAGTATAAGTCGACCATCATGCATTCAATTACTATGATTTTTTTATTCAACTTGCATGTATGAGTATTCAAGGTTTCTATTATTCAATTTGTTATGTACATATAAAAATCAATCCTCCTTTTCAATACTAAACAAATCGTACCCTATTATAATCCAATTTTAAACCTAATACCCTGACATAACACAAGTCAATTTTTTGGAAGCACAAATCCAATTTGAAACCCTATTACAATAAATTGGATTTGTGTTTTCAAAACCCTAGCATATTGAAGGTCAATTTTCTAGAAGGAAAATCTAATTTAACAACAAATTGGATTTGTGCTTTCAAAACCCTAGAATGATCTAATTTGAAACACTTGTACAACAACACACTATTTCATACCCTATTCGGATTTGAAACCCTAGTACAACAACACGCCATTTCATACAAAAACTGAATTAGAGTGGAAGGAACAATAGAGAGAGGGGACCAATCATACCCTAATCGACACCACAGGAAACCTAGTGATAGAAATCTTCAGTTTTTACCCGAAGACGAAATCACTTTTTTATGAAGCACCTACGCACGAAATCATAAAGAACGCTTGTTGGTCTGATGGAGCAAATAACTTTGCAGTAAAAGAAGCACCAATACACAAATTCACTCGCTTATAAATGTTAGAGGATTTGAGGGATTTTAAGTTACAGATTAGGGACTTCAGATTAAGAGTTTTAAGCATTGATCAATAGATAAGAGACAGAGAAGAGAGGAAGAAGGGAGGGACATCTAATTTTCATTGAAACTACATTGTTTTACTATCAAGCTAAATGACATCGTTTTGTTAATCAGACAATCTTCTCCTCAACTAGCTAAGGTGTCTAATTAGTGAGGGGCATCGATACGTAGCTATGCCATATCAGCACAGATCACGGTAAGACTAAGTCGGGCTATAATTGAAAATTTGAAAGTTTAGGCATTTTATTGCTACTTTTTAAAGTACAAGCTATAATTGAAAATTTGAAAAAAGTTGACTTTTTTTAGTAATTAACCCTAAAATTAATAATATAATAAATATGAAATAAGTTAAAGAATAAAAATAGAAATAAAAACAAAATAATAGAAATAATAATAAATTATTAAAGTATAATAAATAAGTAAATAAATACCTAAATAAAAAAGAAGACAAGTAAATCAATCAATCAATCAAACAAGCCATTATGAGAAAATATTTAGGCTAAGCAAGAAAATGTTTAAATTAAATAATTAAGAGGGAAGACATTACATATTAAAAGTTTATGTTAAATATAAAATATAAGACTGGTGCAAAAAAAATGTTCAAAAGACTTAAAATAAAGAGAAAGACCTTTGTATGTGAAATCATTTACCTGTATCCTAATACACCAAAGTTTTCTGTTGAAGGTCATTTTCTTGATAAATTCCAGTAAAGTCATATCATTCTTGATCGCCTCCCCGTAATTCTTCTTCAACCTTCTTTTTTTTTTTCTCTTGCAACATCTAAATACATTCTTCTCACGTCTTCTTATTGGAGCATCAGGGTATCTCTTATTAACATGTCCGAACTACCTAAGCATTGTCACTCTTAATTTTTCATTAATATTGGCCACCTTTACTTTGTCTCTTACTATTACATTCCTGACCTTATCTCTTTTAGTAAGATTACACATCCAACAGAGCATCATCATCTTTGCCACTATTAACTTATGGCTATGTATATGTTTGATGGGCTAACACTCTGCCCATAGAGCATGGTTGGCCTAATTGTTGAATGGTAAAATTTATCTTTAATCTTTAGTGGTATCTTTTAGTCATATAAAACTCTTGATGCTCTTCTCCATTTAAGGCACCCTAATCCGATATGGTAAACTATCTTTTCATCAATCTCTTTATTGTTTTGGATGATAGATTATAGATATTTAAAAACTCATTTGTGCAATATAGCTTTTGAACAACTATTTATCACCACATTAGAAGACACCCTTTGGCCTGAAAATTTACACACTAAATACTCAACCTTAATTATGCTCAATTTAAAGCCCTTTGATTCTAACATATCCCTCTAAAGTTCTAACTTAACATTGACATCGTCTTTTGTCTCTTCCCCTAAATCAATGTCATCAACAAATAACATACTTCAAGGAACATCCCCATGGATATTCTTGGTGAGCTCATCCATCACTATTGCAAACAAAAAGCGACTCAATAAAAAACCTTGTTGTAACCTAATATCAATAGAAAATTGTTTTGTAACCTAATATCAATAGAAAATTGTTTTGTATCTCCTCCTATCATCCTTACTCTAGTCTTTACACCTTCATACTTCTCTATGATAACTTATATATAGGTCATAGGACATCCCTTAGCTTCTAAACACTTCCATATGATTTCCCTAGGTACCTTGTTATATTCCTTCTATAAGTCAATGAAAACCATGTGTAAGTTACATTACCTTTCCCTATATTTTTTCATTAATCTTCTGAGGAGATTTAAAGCTTGTGTCATGGACCTTCTTGGCACAAAGCCAAACTGGTTCTCCAAGAAAGGAACATCCTTTCTCATTCTCTTCTCAGTCATCTTCTCTTATAACTTCATGGTATGACTATGTAGTTTTATGCCTCTACAGTTGTTATAGCTTTGTATGTCTCCTTTGTTATATTCTAATCT
Organism: Erythroxylum foetidum; assembly: GCA_026546835.1. Lineage (NCBI taxonomy): Eukaryota > Viridiplantae > Streptophyta > Magnoliopsida > Malpighiales > Erythroxylaceae > Erythroxylum > Erythroxylum foetidum. The sequence continues at coordinate 34,741,344 of JANZLF010000002.1, forward strand.
TAATCTAATGATATGAATTGTTTCATTAGAGAGTTAAATATGAGTTAAAGAAATTTAATTTATCTTAATCATAAATATGATTTAGCGTTATAATTTATATCCAAGTCAATATATTCGGAAAACTAATAGGTCACATACAAAAAACAAGTTAAAGAGAGAAAAAGGTGTCTTAATTAAGTTGAACTTAATTGTAAATTTTAAGAAACTTTTAGATTAAATATAAAATATTTAATAAATAAGGATCAATATGAGATATTAAATCTTATTTAGGCCCAATTGGTTTTTAATTAAAATTAATTCTAATTCTAATTAAATTTCAATTGATAATTAAAATTTTGTTTTAATTAAATTACCAAAAAGTCAAAATCTTATTATAAATAGGCTTAAGCTCTAAGGGAGTTAGCACTTCTTGCCTAACTATTTATATACTAGTTTTAGAGTTAACTCAATATGTTCTATAGATAATATTATAGACCAGGCATACGTATTACTACGATGGTTGATATGCGTTAGTTTCAAAAACAATTTGACGGAAGTGAGACAACAACGACAACAACAACATTTCAGTAGAAGTCCCGATAGAGATACGGGGTATGGCAAGGTTCACAAGGATGTAGTCTTACCCCTAATTGGAAAAGAAAATTTCTTCAATAAATCCACACAAAAAAGATATAAAAAAAAGAAAATAAGTTTTTTAGAACTATTTATAAAAAATCAAAACTACAATAAAATGATAAAAATACGTATAATATGTACAATATAAAATAAAAATAAAAAGAACAAAAATAAAAATATGCAATAAACTAATAAAAATAATGCTAAAAATAAAATAAATAAAAATAAATGATAAAAATATTGATAAAAATGAGGTACAATAAATGATTTACGTTTTAAGTTTTCTTATCTTTAGGGAAATCATTCAAAAAGGTTTCGTATTTATTTCAGTGTGACTGAGGTTGAATCATGCCCTGATTTCTTAATAATATTATCATAACCATATTTCAATTCATTAAGTTAAATTTATTACTATCGATTTTAAATTATGGAAATGAAATTGCAATTGTTACGATCTGTAAATTTTCTTAAGAGTTGAAATTAAAATCATAAGCCTTATATCATAAAATCAAATGAGATTTGAATAATAATATGAAAATTTCAGATAATCGTCACAAATCTTAAATTAATGAATGTAAAGGGTTCAGAGTAGAAATCCAGAAACCCTAAAATGACTCTTCCCCCTATGTTAAAAGCAATAAACAAGCATAGCTGTTAGGTTTGAGATTGATTCGTCCGAAAACCAATAAAATGGCTTATGGTTTATGTTTACTTGTGAAAAGAATGGTTCTTGTCTATTATTAAATGGTGCCATATATGGGTAATCATGGATTATGTGCTTATAATAATTTAGTGTGTATGGTATTCTTGTTATTGAGTTTATGATTCCATGGCTAAGAAGATGGTGACTAGTAGTTGGCATTCATCATGCAACATTGAAGCAACTACCGTGCCACAAGAAGGACTATTGGCGACTGATTCCTATTGCAGGAAGAGGTACAATTCTCAACTACCAAAGAAATTGAACTTTGATGGCGCTAGTCGATAGAGGAGGCATCTCATCTTGTGGCTTAAGATGGTTATTAGAGACAACATTTTAGAGCAAGAAAAGGGAGGCGTGGGATGATGTTGGATCAGGAGGAGCTATTAGTGGTGAGCACCACAAAAGGGAGATGTTAGCATGATGAGTAGCTAATGGTGGAACTTAGAGAAGACATTGTCATGCTTGAGTTTTATGTTTCGTCCTTCATTCCTCCTTCACCATCGTTGGGGAAGATGTGTGAAGGCTAAGCAATTTGGACAGCTGCTAATAAGAGAAGATGGTAATGTAGGTAGCTTGGGTGGCAGTGACTAAATGATGACAGCAATAATATTTGTTGCTAGGGTTTTAGGTTTATGAAGGTAGGGTCTGGATTGAGGAAGATAAGGATGTATGGCTACTGGTTTAAGTTCTTATGGATTAGGAATAAGGGATTCTCAAACATAGAATAGGTAAACTTTTTATTTTGAAGAGAATAAATAAATATATTAATAAAAAGAAAGGTTCAATATAGAAAATCAAAGAGGCCAAAGGAGGCACTCAAAACTATATACAAAGAAAACAAAGAAGCCACAGGAGGCCCTAAATAATAATTAAAAAAATAAAGCTATGTAAGGAGTTTCTAGATATTTCGCTGAAGAATAGGTATCTGAAAATGAGACTCGAGGCCTAGAAGCCGAGAACGGATAAGCTCGATGATGTAGCACCCCTTACTATAGGGTACACACTAGAACGCCCAGAGGCCATTCCGGTACATAACTTACAATAAGAGCGAGCTATGTTCGATTACTACATTCACTTCACATGACATCATATCAATATTTACTTATAAGGCATCAATAGAAAAATCACAATATTTTAAAACTAACTTTTTCCTCGTTTCATTTCATAAAACCGAAAGAGGAAAATATACATGATCTAACTAATCTGTCCAAAAATCTCAACTGACCGACCTTTGAGCCATGATTTCTCTTGTCAATCACAATCTACACGGTTGGTAGAGCCTCTCAGTAGCTAGAGTTGTCTCTCGATCCTGAAAAACAACGTTACAATTTTGGTGAGTTTTATGAACTCAATGAGGTAGTCATCATCAATGGTTCATTCAATTTATGCATCACAACAATTCACTTAACATATAATCACATAGTGCACTTTACATAATTTTTCCCAAAAATCACAACTCTGTTTAATTATACCCGAAATTATTCATGAATGCATGTAAAATTATTTTCACATGCAATATTTCACTATTCACATGTATGAGCATGTCATTTTATGCATGAACATAAAAATACATTTCTTATCTCTCATTGATCACTCACATTTACTAGTTCTAACCTTCTCGCAGGTAATGAGATGTTACAGATGATGTCTTATATAATGTTTGGAGGCGATCGATGTCGTTTGCTGAAGATGTGATTATTCCTCTCATACCAAAGAAAGTAAACAATGGAAAAGAGGACTAATCGTGATAGTATATGTCTGAAATCCTTCCACCGGTGAAGTTGGGTGGAATCCCACTAGAGGAGGGGAAATCAAGAAGTCGAAGGGCAAGTGAAGAGGGTTTTCGTCGAGAGAGAATCCCAAACTAGTGAAGAGAACGCCAAACTAGTGAAGAGAACTTGCACTAAAAGAAAAGGTGATTGTGTGTCTCTAGAGAGGAGTTGCATAATACACAAACAGAAAAAGACAAAACAAAAAATTTCTGGAGCTTGTCCATAACTCGGAGGTGCCACTGTGATGCTAACTAAAAGATAAAGGAGTGTCAAGAAATATGCTTTGGAAATCACAGTAGATGATGGATCAAATCCACTAGTTGTCGAGCTCAAGGAAGGTTCTATGTAGAGTCAATGGAAAAACTCCTGATGAGTGGCCATTCCAAACCTAACTATCGGAATGCTGAACACGAGGTCTAAGGCAGATAGAGTCCCATACCTGCTGCAACTCACTACTCGTCTCAAAAAAAGTCCACTCCTCGAAATGTATAATGTCCAATAGAAGAGAGCCCAGCAAAAGAAAGAACCCGAAACAAAAATCGGTCACACAAAGACCCTTTACCTGGCAACCAGTAATCCTACCATAAGGAGCTATCCCAACCATCACCAATACAAGCAATAATAAGACCTCTGCACTACTTTTGACTCAACAGAATCTTCCGCCAAACCTAGGAAGAACTTGATGGGACTTGAATACGCCAAAAAGATCTACGCCTCAGTAGAACAATACGAACCTATATGGTCTATTTAGAAGATCTGTTTGTAAATAGTCACCACATATACTTAAGTGTGGCAGCCCTATTCCAGTTAATGACCCTCTTAACTCCCAAACTATCCTCCTGTCTTGAAAAATAGACTGGCCCACATACCACCTTAGCCCCGCTACAGGGCAATAAAGTACCTCTCTAAAGGAAAGCTGACAATATGCTCTTAATACGACGAGTAATGCTAGTGGGCAAAATGAAAATTCCTAACCAGTATACCTGTATAGAGAAAAAGATAGATCTAATCAGTTGTAAACTAAGAGACGTTGAAGTCCACAACTGTATTCGAGAAAGAATCCTCTCCACCAAAGGAAGGCAATCTGAATGTCTCAGCCATGTAGTGATAAGAGGGACACCTAGGTAGTGAATCAGAAGGGAACCAATAAAAAACCCAAGTACTCTTTGTAAAAAAGAAGGCTCAGCCTCGGGGATCCCTGAGAAGAAAACTTAACTCTTAGTCGAGTTCATAGTCAATCCTAAAACCCTCTAAAAATGTGTCAGAGCTTATCAAATAATCTCAAGAGAAGGTAAATATGCCCGACTGAAAATCATCAAGTCATCTACAAAGCAAAGATGAGTAAGGGAAGTCTGCCTACATCGCCAATGGTAACGATAACTCGGAATTGCAGTAGCCTCTCTCAAACTCCCATCCAACCACTTCATCACTAGAATAAACAGATAAGGAGAGAGGGGATCCCCTGTCGCACCCCTCTTGTGGCAGAAAAGAAACCGTGCAGTGCACCATTAAGGGCTATAGAGAAATGTGTAGATCTGAGACATGCCTCAATCTAACTAATCATGTAGTCAGGAACACCAATAGTCCTCAATCCCAGTAGGAAGAACTCCCAACTAACTATATCGAAGGCCTTACGAATATCAACCTTGAGAGTACATTGTGGAGGTGAGCGATTTGTAATAATCCTAAAAACTTTAATAAAGTTATTTCATGTATGAATAATGTATTCCTAACTGGAATACTCTGAATTTTATATCAAAAAATAATTTTAAAATTGTTGTAAATTTTAGAATTAATTCAATTATTTTTTAATATGATTAATATTAATAATTAATTTAATTCATAAATTTAAATTTTATAAAATTTTATATTAAAACTAATTAATTGTATTAAAATTAATTAATTACACTCCTTTGTGAAATATTTTCTAAAGTAATTAAGAAAAGTGTTTCTTAATTATTTTTTTATGTCGATCTAATTAAGATAAATTATATTTATTATTTTATTTATTTAAATAATTAATTTTCTATTTATTAAATTACTCATTTACCTCCCTACAATTAATTTTGGTGGCAAATAGTTAGCCATGGTTGACGGCAGTTTGTTGGATACATATAATATGGAAGTGTTTCATCAATCCTTTCATTGAAATCCTGGCCCATCATATCCTCTTAATTACCAAAGATTTGAGATATAATGTCATTTAGCAAGCCTCTCCAGTGTATAAACCAGGCATTGATGTGGTCAATGATGTGCTTCACCGTCCTCTGGAAATGCTAACATTCAAATTACTTAATACTTCGTCTCCCTTGCATATTTGGCAAAGGACTAATATTTATGTTTATGAAACAAAATGCATGGTAGAGCTAAACCAAAGAGCTTCAACCTTCTCATAAAATCATATGTAAATCAACTACCCGCTTCAATGAACCTTTCTTCGATATGTTACTCCGCAAACTTAATCTTGGAATCAGACATTTACATCGCACACACTAAAGTCAGCCAAGAAGGCCAACAATACTATACAAATGAATAAGAACTGCTTGACAGAAAGTCAGCATATGACATTAAACTACAGGCATATGGTACATTTTGCTCACGAGCTTCCAAAAGCCCAGTTAGCTTCACTACCAACACGAGGCATGGTGCTTATCCTGGAATGAACATCAGCCCTGAAGTTAGCCCCACACATGACACCCTCACTGTCAATTCTAGGCATAGCTTTCACTTCGTTTCTAGGATGCTCAAAGCTCATCAATCCTTGTTCACTGTGGAACATACACCCCGATGGAAATGGTGCAAATGATTTAGCACAGCTTCCTTTTATCATCTCCAAGTTGTCTGAGATTACCACCGTACCAGATGCTATACCCCAGTATAGACCTCCACTCTCATTTGGTCCCTACAAACACACGTCAAATTCAAAATATGCAAAAAAACATGTTACTTCAAAGACGGGGATTGGTTTTATCATTATCTCATAAAAATGATGAAACCAACCGCAATCCATCTTTTAGTACGAGAACAGCAAGTTTATAAGGAGTTTAAAGACTCTTACCAGAGCAGCAAAGACACGTTTAGCTTTGGAGTCATAGACCACGAACCCGAAGTCTCCATCCAGATCCTTGAGGACCTGGTCGGCAGGGTATGGACCGCGGTCACGGAGGGTCCTATATGCTTCAATCACAAACATGGCCTCGTTGGTGCCCTTTGATAGACCATATTGTTTGATGAGGCTACACAGGTTGTTCAAATTCCCCAAGAAAATGCAGAATATATCGTTCATTCCACAAAACAACCTGCAATTTCACTAGTTATATAGACAGTTCGAAGAGAAATGAAGCAATAAACAAGAACAACTCCATGACTTTATTTTTGAACTATCAATAGCAGCCTAGTTTATGATGCCTTCCAGACCTGACATTCTAACTTTCTGGGAAATCTCATTGTCTCCTTTGTTTGAACAAGATTTAATGTCTAACTCTTTTTGACGTTTTTTGACAAGGCAAAACTCCAAAGGACAGAATAGAAAGACGTACCTTTGGTGTTCAGAGAAACGACTCTCCGGTCGATTATAAGCAAGCAATGCATCATCTCCAAATCTAATAGAGACAGCATTGGATGGATTAGAACACACGAAATCCTTCAAAATCTCATCAGGGTTTTTCGACTTTCTCGATGAGCTCGATGAAGCGGGGCTGTTCAGCTCCTGAGGAGGATTCACCAAACCCTTATTGAATATTGCCAACATCTCTCTCCAAAATGGAACAGAAAGTACTAAGCTTTGATAGGATCTTTAACCAAAAACAGGAAGAAAAACTCAAAAACTATCACTGGGTAAACAGATGCCTGAAGCAGTGTTACAAGGATGCCACCTTTCTATTCCTTATATAGATTGCTCCGAGAGCCGTTGCGGGCGTCAACGTTGTCAACGTGGCAACTCTATCCAAAGCCGTTGACGCTTTTAGACCTTAATCCAAAATCCAACAATTTGAGTTCGTTGGTTTCCTGTGCGTAGGAATGAACGCGGGGTTTGGATTTGGGGATAAGGGTTCATTTAATCTGAAGTTACATTTGTCAAACTTGTTCCGGATTAGGACGTTTTAGGGATGAGGTTCATTTAATCTGAAGTTACATTTGTCAAACTTGTTCCGGATTAGGACGTTTTTGGGATGTCTATTAATTGTATGCATATGGGATTTTTATCAGAGAACTAAAATATTGGTGGTAAAACTAAAGTATGATGAATCGGTCTGAGATCTTATCTATAGGAAGTTGGAAAGTCGTTCAGTGTGACACTGTTCTGAGTCAGCATCTTGAATTGTCTGTGAATTGTTTGACTGGGTTTGGTTTGAATTTGACACTTGGTATTAATGTCACCTTGTTCATTTTTGGAGATTACGTTATTCCTTTCAATTCATATGATGTAAATGAAACATGCAAAAGTTATCTTGAGCAGTATCTTATCCCTTTTTGATATGGTGGTGATTCTTCTAATCTCATTCCACTATGTTTTCCTATTGAATTTGTGAACTTCCTGAAGCTTCAGCCAAGTATAATTGCATTTAAATAATAAATGGTTAAATACATAAGGATTGTTGATTAAGGGAACCAAGTTGGACCTACCTTCAGTTTAAAGTCTCTTCTTAATTGTAAACCATGCTCTGAAGGAAGCATTGGAATGAATGGTAGGAAACAATACTAGTTTATGCCAAGTAATTAAAGGGGTATTGCTTTTAAGTAGCTTTATACAGGTTTTGTTAGTAAAGGCAATAAGGTTGTGACTGAACCAAACAATTTTTTCCTCAGCCTTCGAGTTTAGACCAAGTAAGTTACCCATTATTATTAAGAACCCTTTAAGTTTAGAAGAGGCTAGCTCTAGGTATTCTCTATGATGATTGTTGCAACTTTAATCTACTCAAGAAAGCTAGCCATTAGTGCTATTGAGTTGCATAACTTGTAAAGTAAGCATTGTGAGTGCCAATTGTAAAACCAAAACCATGATCTTTTCTTATTCTCCAAAATGCTCTTGATGTTAGGCTTTATGGTGTTCATCAGGTTTACAATTTGCCTTAAGGATTAAGAGGTATGGTTTCTGATATTGGCTTTCTAAAAGCTTCGGCCTTTTTAGAAATTATATATAAACCCATTAGACATGAATGGACTTATTATCTGTGAATAACTTCTATATTCACTTCATAAATAATACCTTGTTCATAGTTTTAAAAGAGTTCATTCTCATTCCTCTTTTTCTTTTGGCAAGTATATCTTATTTCATTTGATCTTAGCCTTAGTTAAATCATTTGTAATAGTACTTTATATGAAATTCATAAGTAATCTCTCAATAGCTTTAGTCAACTTCAATGGAAAATTAAGATAAGAACTTTAAGATATTTGTAAATTACTTAACACTAAGACGGTTTGATGTAACTTGTATATAATAACTTTGTTTTTCCAATTCCTTATCCTTTTATAGATAGCGTCAAGTAAGGTTGTCATTCTATGATGGTGATTCTAGTAACTAAATTTAGGATTCTAAGCTACCTTAGTGGCAACTAATGTAGTTTAATTCTTGCAAGTTAGGCTAGTAGTTTAGCTAAATTAGAATTGCTTATAAATAAAACTTGCTACTTTAGTTATAGTTAATTGATAGCCTTGAGATAATGCTAAATTTATAGAATGAATTAACTAGGATCTTTACTGAATATGCATTTACCTTGCCAAAAAACATATGATCATTTGCAAATGATATGTTAAAAAGTTTGAGTTTCTTATATCTCAAGTAGTAATTTAAATGTCAATCCTACTTAATTCTCTTATAATTGAGTTTTTTTGAACTTTTAAACATAAAGTAAAGAGATGAAAGGACAAAAGAAAGGTTTTAAAGTTTCTGGCTTTCTTCCACTTGATGTGGGGCACTAGGAAGTAGGTCGACCGGTGGTTCTCCAGGCGGCCGGAGCCGTAACTGAAGTCTATTCCCTGAGATGCCTCCGATCCAGCCTGTGCGGCTGTAGATTAGGAACTTAAACGGACGATTATCGAAAGCAAACTTATTTGATGGGCAACCCTTTTTCTTTTTAGATCAGGAAATGGTGGTAATGGGCGATGTTGGATCTAATGCGCAGGAAAGCGGATCTCTCAGGCTTATGTTGGTGTGTGTATATATATAGTTGTATGTGTTTGAAAGTGGTGATTTTTGGTTTATGTTTTTTAAGGAAGAGATGGAGAGGACAAGAAGAGCAACAGCTGCTAAGATATATTCAGGGCTTAGAGCTCAAGGTAACTACAAGCTTCCTAAGCATTGTGACAATAACGAGGTCTTGAAAGCTCTATGCACTAAGGCTGGCTAGATCGTTGAAGAAGATGGCACCATTTATCGCAAGGTTAACTATTTAATCTATCTTTCTTCCTTTCTCTCGTAGATCTACATGGACATGGATCGCTTCTGGCGCTCTGTTCCCTCCAAACCCCAACTCGATCTCTAGAAAAGGTACAATCACTCGTTTCTTTGGTCGTGCTACAGAGAGCTACCACATCATCTCAACCACCAATGGAGGGAAGAATGGTAAACCCAAACAGTTTGGGGCTTGATGAGGCTCTCCATTTCTACTTTTGTCCTTACCTGTTCATATTGATATGTTTTTATGGTTTAATGTTGCCTGTCTGACTGTCAACTTCATCTCATGCTTTTGCCACTTCAAGTTTAGTTTTTGGAATTATGGATGTCACTGGTGCAAAATTATATAGCATTTTTCTCATAAATTTGGAGACACAAATTACCGGACCTCCGGATCGAAGATCACTAGTGGCGTAAATAGCGTCGTCGACACCATAAACGTCGTTGTCTCTGTCATCGTCTCCTCCAAGTCTCGTGTCCAATCAACATTGATTTTGGTAGTATGTTTGTTCATATTTGTGATTTTTTCTAACATTTTTCTAACACTTTTGGAGGTGTCCATATAACACTTTTCTAATAGTGTTTCCTGTGACATTGGTGCAAGTAAGATATCATCCTCTCCATACTTGACTCTCCCAAGATTTTCAGGTACTTCTTTTGCTTTTTCTTTGTATCCCTTTTGCGCTTGCTGGGGTGAGTACTGAACTTTCTAAATATAGGTTTTGTGTTTGGTGGGTGGGGAGGTTAAGATTCTCCAAGTTTGTTGTGTGTTTTTTGTTGTGAACAGAGGCCATGGTTTTTGCTGATCATAGTAAGTTTCTTGCATTGATTTATTTATAGCTGTGGGAGGTTCTGAGTGTTAGAGGTGCTTAATAATAACATGATTTTCAACTAGTATCCTTCTTTTGAGTTACTGAATACTACTCCCCTTTTCGTATGTCATGAGTGACAAGGTTTTATAGGTAGGGGTGTCACAGGTTTTATTTTGTTGGATTCCTTATGGAGTGTGAAACTTTTTCTTTGCATACATATGCATACTTTAGCTTTGGTTGTGCTTTTCAATTCTTTTGCTACGCAATTTGGGGTTAGGAGGTTTGCTTCTTCTCCCTTATTTTTAATGGGTCTATTTAATCAAAGTTCCCCTTAGCATAGTTTCTTCTCTACTTGTAAGGTAGCTACTTTTTGTTGGTTGAGAGTTCCCAGTTTAAGTTAGACAGTTAGCAACGGTAGTGTATTACTGCTTGAAGGCTAGGATGGCATAGCGCTTTATGTCGTGTAGTTATGGAGTTCTTTACTAAGAAAGTAACAGAGTGCAGTTGTAGACAGCGAGAGAGAGGGAGAGGAAGAGAGAATGGATGTCTTGAATATTGTTTTTGTCGTTTAGCAAGGCATTTATTACACTATGTTGGAATAGTGTTTTAGACTTTGGTAACTAGCGAATTCAGTAATTCCCTTAATTGTGAATACCACCAACTGCGCCGCAGCGCCTTATTCTTGTGTCTAAATTACTGCTGGAGATTATGGATAGGATTTAATTCTCTCCCATCAGTATTTTACTACTATTTATCGTTGGTAACACACACTTTTGCCATTACGAGACCTCCTTTGGTAATCAAGGTTTTTATTTGTGCTGGGCATAGCGTGTTTTTGCGAAATCTTTTTATCTATAAACTCTCCAAAGACTCATTCGCCAGCACTTCAGTATTTTTCCTTTTGAGCTCTCCTATTGTGACGAGAATGTGGGTGTTTTTACAAGATTGAGGTTCCCTTCGGTTGGTTTACTAGTTATTTACTTTTCTCCGTTTTATTTTAGTACTATTTTATTTCATTATCTTTTCATATTTGTATTAGTTTTATTATTTGTATTTTTAGTACCCTTGAGTATTCTTAGTATTAGTATTATTTGCATTTATTTTATTTATATCTATAGATTTTGGTATTTTCATTATTATTTTTTCTATTTGGTGATGTTATTATTACAAGTGCTGCATACAACATCTTTCCACTTTAGTGTTTTCTTTTCGAACTCTTCCACTGTTACGAGAACGTGTATGTATTAGACCCCTTCAGTTGGAACAGTAGTTACTACTTAGTTGGTATTATTATTATTATTAGTATTATTAGTTTTATTTTAATTTAGTATATATTTATATATTTTTGTTATTTTTATTATTAATTCTATTGAGTATTGTTGATATTTATTATTATTATTATTAATTCTATTTCATTTATTTATGTATTTATTGTAATTTTAGTTACATAGAAATTTTCCGTGCTAGTTTTACCTTTTCTTTATAACTTGCATCATTCTTAAATTGTCTCATTTGCAGTTGGGTCTACTGGAAACAACCTCTCTACTATGTAAGGGTAAGGCTGGAAACAACCTCTCTACTATGTGAGAGTAAGGCTGCATACTATCAAATCTTCCCAAACCCCACTGCATTGCGAAATTTTAGATTAGGTGATGATGATGATGATGAAAGGACAAATGATCCACTTGATACATTCCTTTTCCACCCTCAAGTAGTTCAATAGGTTCCCCATTGACTAATATACTGAATAATGTAGTTGTGATATACTTATCAATCCAAAGGATGAATTTTAAGGAGAACATAGAAGCTTCCATGATATGGAATAAAAATCTCCAATTGACAAGTCAAAAACATCGCTAAAATTTATTTTGATTAAACAACTACTAGTGCTTAGTTTTTTATGATAATTATTTAATAGTTTTTGAGATATTTGTATGTTGTGTCCTCCTACAAGGTACCTTAATTTAAATTAAGCAATGAATTCTTAACTCCTTTCATTATAATGGAAAGCATCCTTGAAATAAGTTAGTATAACACATTGTAGCAAGAAATAGGCCTAAAATCTTATAGAGTAAATGGAATGGGATATTTGGTATGAGGTTAATGAAGACATCGTTGATTTCCTTAAGTAGTTGTCCCTTAAAGAATAATTTTAATATTGTTAAGATAACCAAGTCCTTTACTAAACTCCATGATTTCTAAAAAAACATAACATTTAGATTATTTGAATTAGGTGCTTTCTTAGTATTAAGAAAAGATAGAGTTTCTTTCCACATCTCCCTTTGTGAATGGTTAAGTGAGAAAATCTGATTATTATAGGTTGATTATAGATTGAGGCATCAAGGATAAGGATAAGGAACAAATTCTACAAGTTATTATAATGCTGATAAAATAGTTATCACCTATTTCTTTCATCTAATCCTGACTAGAACATTTATTGATTGAGGTGTCAATTAATGATCCAATCTTTCTTTATGTTCCTTCTCATCGAAAGGACACTATGAAAGAACTCTGTATTCCTATCACAGTTCTTGAATCATTAGACTCTTAATTTCTTTTTCAACAAGAAGTTATGTATTTTTCCTCTACGTGAATATTAAAGGATCTCTTTTCTTTTAATCTCAGCATCTCTTTCCCAAGGTTTTGGTATAACTCCTCCTGAGCTATTTTAAGGTTAGCTTTATAATCCTAAAATGCAACTTCAAAACTACTAAATATACTCATACTAAGCTTATTTAGTTCTTATTTAACAACAATCATATTTTTCACACACTTAAAAGCCTCAACTCTAGCTATTGTCCTATTCAATGAAAAATTTTCATATCAAATCAGTTGAGTGAACTTATTCACTATTAAGCATCTACATGTTTATTTAATTATTTCTATACTTTAGTTTATGAAATCGAATATTTCCTTCATAAGAAAGAATATATTATATGCTATTTTTATATTCTATTAGTGTTCAATCTCAACATAACAAATACTAGGAATACGTTATTAATATTACATAAAAGTAAAGAATAATTTAGTAATAATACATAAATGCAATATGAATATCATAATTATGATTCCATCATAATTTACTATTTAATATATATTTATCTCATGAAATTTATCTTATAAATTAGTTAATTAAATAAATATGCATAAAATAGAGAATGCCTTTAAATAACTAAGTCACTAAAACTAACTTTAAAGAAATTATAACTAACTAATTGTTTGGAGGGTATAAACTAACACATGGACTAATTACAATGTCTTAAATGGCAAAAAGGCTTAGCTTTAGGTGAATTACGAGTGTATTAATTATCATTTTTTAGTTTATAACAATTATTTTCTTTATTGTCCTGCACACATATTTTCCTCAAAAAGAATAAGGAATAGGATAGTTATGAAGCTTGAGTCTACCAAAATGGCTTACTAAGGCTATGGGATAATATGCATGTCATGCTACTTGGTTTAAGAAAATGTCTTTTCCTAATTTGGTAGCTCATGCTTCTCTATGATTGATGAAATAGAGGAACAGAGCTTATCCTATTGGTTTATACCCTATAGTCAATCAATTAGTTATAATTTAGTGACATAATTATTTAAAGACATTCTTTATCTTATAGATATATATATATTATATGATAAAGTCCAAGGGATAAACTTACATTGTAAACAAAATTATAATAAGATCATAATTTTGAGATTCATATTACACTTATTCATCATCCCTAAATTATTCCTAGTTAAATTATAAACAAAATTATAATAAGATCATAATTTTGAGATTCATATTATACTTATTCATCATCCCTAAATTATTCCTAGTATTTATTCTATTGGGATTAGACATTGATAGAGCATAAAAAGACTAGCATATATTATATTTCTTCCTTTTAAAAGAAGTAATCAATCTTGAAAATTAAAGTATGGGGGCATGTAAACAAATGTATATATGTTTGCTAGAGAACAAGTTCGATAAATTAACATCATTGTTAACCATTTGGAACAATACATGTATATCTGTGCAAATTCTCATTATGAAGAATACATATAAGTTGTCACTTGAATTGAGATATCCATATTATCTCATATAGGGATTAAAATGTTTTGATACAACTTATGACATAGTCAAAAGTAGCTCACCAATAGTCAGTGAATATAATATGAACTATACAAAGGTAGTTGAGTGGTTAATATATGATTCATCACACTAAAGTGATTAAGGATAATATTCCTTTTTTTAGTATTAATTTGGAAAATCCTTAGCCAAAGTGAGATGGCACTTTGTAAAATAGTTAAAAATATGACTAATAGAATCAACTACTAATTGCGGAGAGCTGAATTATTGGACTCAAATAAAGTAAACATTAATTCCATACTATATTTTTAATTACAAAATTATATGATAAAAAGATTAAATTATACATGAAAAATGTTAGTCAAAACTACTTTGACATTCTTAAATATTTAGACGATCATGATGGGTTGCTATACGCTAATCTTATAATATGGATATGAATTATTTAATTAAAGAATTTGAGATGAAATAAAGGGGTTTAATTTATTTTGATCCTTAATATAGTTTAGAGTTATAATTTTTATCCAATGCCAACAAATTTAGGAACCTAATAGATCACAACAAAGATCAGGTTAAAGAGAGAAATATGTTTTTAATCAAGTGTAACACAATTGTAAATTTTAAGAAACTTTCTAATTAAATATAAGATATTTAATAATTAAAGATTAATATGAGATATTAAATCTTATTTATAACTAATTGGTATTTAATTAGAATTAATGTTAAATATAATTAATGTTTAATTGAAATTAAAATTTTGTTCCAATTAAATTACTAAAAGGTTCAAATGTTATTTGCGAGAAGGGAACTAACACTTCTTGCCTAACAATTTCTATACTAGTTTTAAAATTATCTCAAAATATTATATAGATATCATTGGAGACCGAATATGTATGTTGCCACGATGGTTGATATAAGCCAATTTCAAAAGTTGTTCAAGGGAAACGATAACAATAATGATCAAGCTTTCACAATAAGGTAAAAATTATTATTCATGATTTATTATTTTTGTGTTAATCATGTTATAGAATATAAATCTTAAGTTATCTTGTCTTTTGAAAAATCAATCAAAAATGTTTAGCATTAATTTCTCTATGAATAAGGTTGTATCTTGCCACAATTTCTCAATAATAGTTTCAGATCAATTTTTTAATTCTATAAGTTAATTAAGTTTATTTTGTTGATATTAATTTTAAATTATGGAATTAAAATTGCAATTGTTACAATCCCTACATGTTTTGAAAAGTTCATATTAAAGTTATAAACCCTATATCACATAATCAAATTAGAATTGAATAATAATCTAAAAAGTTCAGATAACCCTCACTAATCCTAAATAAATCTAAAAGGATTCATGTAGATGTCTAGAAACCGTAAACTGACTCTTTGACCTTACGTTAAAAGCAGTGAACAAACAAAGATGTTGTGTTTAAAGATTGATTTCTCTGGAAACCAATAAAATAGCTTTAGTTTATTTCTTCTTGTGAAAAGAATTGTTCTTGTCATAAAAAAGCAAAATGCCAGATTTGGGTAACCTTGGATTATTTGTCTACGATAATATAGAAGGTGCTTGTTTTCGTTTTTTCTTTCGTTTTTTATTGTCATCTTTGTAAAAATAAAAATAAATAAGTAAAACATGTTCGTCTAACTCTGTTGTGATTTTTTGTTTCTAAAAATAAAAAAATCGCAATAATTTTACAGAAACAAGAAAATATTGTTTCTCTTAATTTTGACATGTTTTTTTCGACAAAAAAATAACATATCCCTATTTTCTATCTCTATTATCATCTTTAGTATAACTTCATACCCAACACACCATCTAACAAATTTTTACAAGACCCAAGCTCCGACTATCTCTGCCACACATAGATGAGGCAACTCTGACGATAGCAACGAAGGTTATAGATTGAAAGAGATGTCACAATCTTTAAGAAAACTAGTAGCAAAACCTCATCGGAGAGCAGGGAAGTAAAATCTGGTGTAGGTAAGTCTGTGAAGTTGTCATGGCGAGGACGGGAAGTTGGTGAAGTTGATGGACTAATACTGGTGGAAGATCTCATATGCATCTTTTAACCTAACAAAAAAGAAACAAAAATCCTAATAATTCAAACGACAATTTTTTCTTCAATGTCAAGCACTGGCAATGGGTTTTGTGTTGAGTAGTAAGAAATGGGTTTTCATTTTCATGGAGTTTGGTGACATTGAAATAAGGTTGGGAAGACTTTCGGTTTGGGGAATGCGTGTGGAGTTGCGGTTTTCATATCAGTGTTTGATTTTTTTAAATATTTTTTATTTTAATGTTAATTTTTAAAATTTTTATTTAATTATTAATTTTTTAAATTTTCTATAAAACTTTATA
>JANZLF010000002.1:34763209-34777949 GCA_026546835.1 Erythroxylum foetidum
TGTCTAATATGGGGATAATGGTGGGATCAGGAATGTGTTAACGTGACTTGTGTGCCATACTGTATTATGGACTGTTAATTGAGCATTCTGGACTGTTGAATTGACCTGTTTGCCATTACTGGATTTACTGTGATTGATTGTAAATGATGGACTGTGATTTGTGAATTATATACTGTTAAGTACTGTTAAGTGACTGTTCAATTGGGCATGTGCATTCATACACAGATGCATAAACTGATAAAGGATAATTGTGAACCGAGTCGCCACTGATACTGAAACGAGCCTAGAGCTCGAAGGGAGATAATCCTCCCTAGACGCGTCTACTGATCACTGATTACTGTTTACGCGCTCGGTCACAACACTGAAATAAAACTGGGAAAAAGAGTCACATGTGCATTGCATACTGGACTGAATATTGAAATGGCTTTTGCTCTATATGACTGTCTGACTACTGTGACTGTATTCTATGACTGTATTATCATTAGCCTTGTGACTGTATGATTACTGTAACATGCTTATGTGATGCATGAATTGGGAGAACCATCGATGATGGTTCCTCACTGAGTTCGCAAAAACTCATCAAAATTTTGCATCTATTTTTCAGGCTTTGAAGAGTACCCCGTTCGACACGGGAGTATGTCTACTGTAGGCAAGTGAAGGATAGAGGTCGGGATCAGTTCACGTCTGCATTAGTGTCTCATAATTGTATTCCGCAATCGTTGTAAACTGATTTGCATTTGTATTTCATGGTTCTTGTAAAGTATTGCTAAATGATAGTAATACCTATAACTGCAAAGATTTACTACTGTTTACTGCTTGTTCCGCGCGAATGTGTAATAACTGAAACTGCTTCCTTTTAACGTGGAATGTATTTCAATAAAAGAATTGTATAATGAGTTTTACTGACTGATGTAGTACGCCACCCTCACGGGGCACGGACTCGGATATCACCAATGATATCTGGTTCGGGTCACGCGGGAGTGGAGTGTTACAGCTACTATTTTTATATTATATTAACATTCAACCTCAATATAACAATGACCAGGAATAATTTAGTAATAATATATAAATGCAATAAGAATCTCATGATTATGATTCCATCATAATTTCATTTTTGAAATACATGTATCTCATGGAATTTATCTTATTACATTAGTTAAATAAATAAATATGCATACGATAAAAAAAGCCTCTAACTAACTATGTCACTAAAACTAACTTTCAAAACATTATATTACTAAAACTACAACTAACTGATTAGTTGAAGGGTATAAATTAACACATTGAATAATAATAATGTCTTAAATGGAAAAAAGGATTAGCTTCAAGTGAACTATAAGTATATTACTCATCATTTTTTGCTAGTTTATATCAATTATTTGTCTTTATTATCTTGCATGCATATTTTTTCTAAAAAATAATTAAAGAATGGGATAGTTATAAATCTTAAGAGTAGTACCAAAACAGTTGACTAGGGCCATAGGATAATATGCATGTCATACTGCTTGGTTTAAGAAAATGTCTTTTCCAAATTTGGTACCTCATTCTTCTTTATGATTGATGAAATAGAGGAATAAAGCTTATCTTATTGGTTTATTCCCTACAGCCAAATATTAGTTATAGTCTAGTAACATATTAGATATATATGATAAATTATATGGGATAAATGAACATTACAAATGAAAACAATAAGGTCATAATTATGATATTCATATTGCTTTTATCCATTATCTCCAAATTATTTCTAGCCATTCTATTGAGATTTGAAATTAATAGAGTGTAAAAAGATAAGTATATGTTATATTTTTTATTTATAAAGGAAATAGTCGATCTTACAAATTAAAGAATGTAAGTACTTAAACAAACATATGGGTGTTTGCTAGAAAAACCAGTTCACTAAATTTAACTCATATGAGAAATATATTTGAAACATTAATTATATATCTAAAAAAATTCTCATTATGATGAATAAATATAAGTGATCACTTGAATTGAGATATCTAAAATATATGATATAGGGATTGAAATGTTTTGATACTACGTATGACATAGTTAAGAGTAACTCAATCAGTAGTTATTAGATATGGTATGAACTATAAAGAGGTAGTTAAGTGATTAGTATAGGATTTATCATACTAAAGTGATTAAGGAGAATGTTTAATTATTTTTGTTAGTATTAATTTAGAAATCCTTAGCCAAGGTGGAATGCAACTTTGCAAAATAGTTTATAAATATGACTAATATAGTCAATTGCTAATGGTGGAGAACTGACATGATAGGACTCAAATAAAGTAAAGGACTCAAATAAAGTAAACATTGATTCCATACTATATGTTTAATTAGAAAATTATGTGATAAAAGGATTAAATTATACAAAAATTACCCATGAAAAGATTAGACAAAACAACTTTGACATTCCTAAATATTTAGGTGATCATGATAGGTTGTTATATGCTAATCTTATAATATGAATATGAATTGTTTAATTAGAGAACTAAAGATGAATAAAAGGATTTTAATTTATTCCAATGCTAAATATGATTGAGGATTATAATTTATATCCAATGCCAACATATTTAGGAGCCTAATAGGTCACACACAAAAAATAGGTTGAAGAGAGAAAAAGGTATTTTTATCTAGTTGAATGTGATTGTAAATTTTAAGAAACTTTTGATTTAAATATAAGATATTTAATACATAAGGATCAATATGAGATATTAAATCTTATTTAGTTGTAATTAGTATTTAATTAGAACTAATTATAATTATAATTAAAGTTTAATTGAAATTAGAAATTTGTTTCAATTAAATTATTAGAAGGTTCAAATCCTATTTACTCCAAAAGAGCTACCACTTTATACACCAGTTTTAGAGTTATCTCAATATGTTATGTGGATAGCACTAGAGATGAGACATGAGTGTTGCTAAAATGATTGAGATAAGCTAGTTTCAGAAATATTTCAAGGGAAACAACAAAAATAAGGATTAAACTTTTACAATAAGATACAAATTATGATTTATAATTTATTATTTTTATTAATCATGTTATAGAATATATATATTAAGTTATCTTGTCTTTCGAGAAATCAATCAAAAAAGTTTCCTATTAATTCTACTGCGAATAAGGCTAGATCTCACCTCGATTAATCAATAATTGTATTAAAGCCGTCATTTAATTCTATAAGTTAATTAAGTTTATTTTATTTTTATTAATTTTTAAATTATAGAATTGCAATTGCAATTGTTACAATCTTTAAATGTTTTGAAAAGTTCTAATCAAAGTTGAGTAATGATTTGAAAAGTCTAGATAACCCTCCCAGTTCCTAAATTAATGAATCTAAAAGGTTTAGAGTAGAAATACAGAAACCATAAACTAACTCTTTGACCTTGCATTAAAAGCAATAAACAAGCATAGATGTTGGGTTTGGAGATTGATTTATGTGGAAACCAATAAAATTGTTTATGGTTTTTTTAGGATAAGAATTTTTCTTGTCTATTATGAAAGGGAAAATGTCAGATTTGGGTAATCGTGGATTATGCATCTACAATAATTTAGTGTTTATGTTATTTTTGTTATTGAATTTACGATTTCATGGGTAACAAGAAGGTAATCGGTATTAGAGTCTAATGGTGTATTAGACACTTTTCAAGTAGAAAGGAGAGAAGAATAACAAGTAAGTTTCATTATATTATCAACTCTTTAGATTATCTACAATAACAACTGATTATAACTCCTTATAAAGGCTAAACATCCGATGATGACTCTAGAAATTCGTACAATAATAAATAATGGAATTCAAAACAGTCAATTTTTACAATCCTTCACTAAAACAACCATAACTTTTTAAATAGAAGTCCAAACCACTTGAAACTTTCACTAACTTAAACTAGACTTAAAGAACTTTAAATCCATAGGTTACATAACTAAAATGACCAACGTTTGGCCTTTCAAATTCTCTCTTAAATAAGTGTTAAATTATGTCCTCTACAAACACTTTAACTAACCATATTAAGTTTAGATTTCCAACATCCCACCTTAAACTTAATTAGTTTCTTTCTTGCATCCCAGGCAACTTCTTGAATTTGTTGAAGAGATCAATCCACAGTGGTTTTGTGAATATATCTGGTACTTGATCACTACTCGCCACGTGAGTCATCTTCGTGTCACCATCTTTCACATGCTCCTTATAAAGTGAAAACACACACCAATATGCTTGCTCCTTTCATGATGCATCGGGTTCTTTGCCAATTTGATCATTGACTTGTTATCCACTCAAATTTATGTTGTTTTCTCTTTAAAAAAAGTTCATCTGCTTTAGTAACTTACGCAATTATACAAAGTGACATACACATGAAGATGTGGCAACATATTCTGCTTCACAGGATAACAAAGTAACTATAGGTTGTTTTTTCAAAATCAATGTAACTGTCGTGCTCCCCATAAAAAATACAAAACTCTTAGTGCTCTTTCTATCGCCCATATCTCCACTCCAATCACTATCGGAATATCCAATAAGATCAAAATCATTAGTATGGAGTAAAATAAGCCATGAGATAATGTACCTCTAATATAATGAAGAATTCATTTTATGGCCTTCCAATGCATCATTTTTGGCTTCTCCATGTACTAGCTTACTAAGCCAAATCCATATAAAATATCTGACCTTGTGCATGCAAGATAACGCAAACTTCCAACTAAAATTCTATAAAATTATGCATTAATTGCCTTGCTTTCATCATATCAGGACAATTTCATACCACTTTCAACTGGGATGCTTACAGGATTACAATCTTCCGTTTTAAATTTCTTTAAAATCTCCTTTGCTTATGCTTTTTGAGACACAAAAATTTTAGATTTATCTTGTCTCACTTCTAATCCAGGAAAATAAGAAATGAAACCCAAATCAGTCATCTCAAACTTTTTTTCATTTCCTTATTATTTGCCGTAAAAATTAAATCATCTACATACAAGCCCACTAATAAGATGTCATCTTTATTTACCTTCACATATAATGCATATTCATATAGACATTGCACAAATCCATGCTCCCTAAAATATGCATCTATTTGGGTGTTCCATGCTCTTGGCGTTTGCTTCAACCCAAACAATGCCTTTTTTAACTTCAACACCTTGTTCTCCTTACCAGCTATTACATATCTAGTGGGTTGTTCAATATAGACCTCTTCTTCAAGCATTCCATTTAGAAATGCCAACTTCACATCTATTTGAAAAATGTTCCGCTTGTTTTGAGCCGCTAACGAAATTAATAGCCAAATTGTATCCATTCTTGCAACTAGGGAAAACACCTTTTCATAATCAATCCCAAATTTTTTCTTATATCCCTTCTCCACTAGTCTCGCCTTATATCTCTAAATTTCACCTTGTGTATTCATCCTTTTTCTTGTAAACCCACTTTAGACAAATAGGCTTATGAGTCTCGAGTAATTTTGCAAATTCCAAATTATAGTTCTTCTCAATTACTTTCATCTCCTCTTGCATTGTAGCTTTCTCATCTTTTACAACTTTCTTAAATGTGATGTTCTCCGTATCTGTCAAAAGACACACCAAGTGTAATTAATTTATTGCCTCATATAAATTTCACAATGGTGTTCTTGGCTCATTTTCATCGTCGGATAAAGCTGAAGATGGTCCAGCTTATGTTGTTGTCGATGTAGTTGTGTTTGTTGGTGTGAACATTGTTGTTGATGCTACTTCTTTCACTTCTTCATTGACTCAAACGTCGCAAGTATTTTGTTTGTAAAGGGATCATAGAGATTATTTCATCATTCCCGATAAAAAGCAACTTTTTGATTTTATCATCTAGCTTTATGCGCCTTTGATCCAGAATGTGAGCATAAGTCACACTTTCGAACACCTTTAAATGTTACTCCTCATATCCAAAACAAAATAAATATTAGGAATAAACCTTTCATTTCCATCTTTACATTGAATAAGAATTTTACCTTGCCCTTTGACTTTTACTTTTAAGGCATCTTCAAATGATACATGGCCATTCGTAATCTTTTCTATTTTGGTAAACAGGTTCTTGTAGCCACACATATGGTTGCTCGCACTGATATCCAAGTACCATACCGAATCATTATTGGGGTCGGCCTCTTTGCTTGCTAGCAACCCTCCATTTTCTTCCTTTTTCTCATTCTCATTTCTCTTCTTGTTGAAATCACATTATGTTGCATTATGGCCATAATTTTTACAATTGTAACATTGAACATTGTACTTACTTGATCTTCCTCCTCGACCTCGACCTCCTCAATATGAGTGTTGTGGATTTTTATCTTCCTTATTCTCTTGTCATCCTTGTTCTCTACCATGGCCTCTATCGCGACCTCTACCTTGACCTCTATAGCCACCACGACCCCTACCACAGCCTCTACCACGACTATCTGACTTCTCTTCTTTTAGTGTCACCTTGTCTTTAAGCGCTTCCTCCAACACCTCTTATTTCTTTTTCATCTTTCTTTGTTCATGAGCCTCTAAGGAACTTTAGAGCTCATTGATGGTCATCTCTGTCAAGGTTTTCAGACTCTTCTATGACACATACCATATTCTCAAAATCATCAATTAAAGATCTTAAAATTTTCTCTACTACTCGACCATCACTCATCACCTCACCATTTCTTTTAAGTTGACTCACCGCCATTTGTACCCTTGTAACATAATTGCACACACATTCTGACTTTTTCATTTTTAAAAATTCAAACTCACCTCTAAGTGTTTGTAGGCGAACTTGTTTCACTCGATCTGCACCTTTGTATACTTTTCAAGAATCTCTCATGCCTCTTTTGATGTTGTCACGCTAGCGATCTTCTCATAATTGGATTCATCAATTGCTTGAAAAAGGAGGTAAAGTGTGATTTTATCTTTCATACGGGTCTCTTTCAACATCTTTATCTATTCGTTGACATATTACTCGTTGTTGCTAGTTCATCATAGCCATTCTCGACTACATCCCACACATCTTGCGCATCGAGCAATGTCTATATTTGGATACTCCAATTGTCATAGTTATTATTCATAAGGTGTGGTAATGGAACTTGTCCAAATCGCGTAATGCTTGAGGTTGTCATGGCTCTAATACCAATTTGTTATAGTCTTATCAGTCACTTTTGAAGTAAAAAGAAGAGAAGAATAGCAAGCAAGTTTCTTTGTATTATCAACTCTTTAGATTCTATACAATAACAACTGATTACAAATCCTTATAAAGCCTAAACATCCGATGAAGACTTTACAATTCGTATAACAACAAATAACATAATTCTAAAGAATTAATTCTGACCATCCTTCACTAAAAACACTCATAACTTTTTAAAGAGAAGTCCAAATGACTTGAAACTTTCATTAACTGAAACTAGACTTAAAGAGCTTTAAATCCATAGATTACATACCCAAAATGACTAACGTTTTACTTTTCAAACTCTCTCTTAAATTAGTCTTAACTTATGTCAACTGCAAACACTTTAACTATTGGATCATATTAAGTTTAGATTTCCAGCAATTGGTGGTTGACATTCATTATGCAATATTAAAGTAACTACTGTGTCACAAGAAGGACAGTTGACAACTGACTCTTATTACAAGTAGAGGCACAATTCTTAACTACCAGAGAAATTGCTCCTTGATGGCATCTCATCTTGTGGCTTAAGATGGTTATTGGAGACAACATTTTATAACAAGAAAAGGGAGGCGTGGGATGTTGTTGAAGAAGGAGGAGCTATTGGTGTGAGCACCACAAAAGGGAGATGCTAGCATGATGAGTGGTTGATGGTAAAGCTTGGAGAAGACGTTGTCATACTTGAGTTTTTTGTTTCCTCTTTTTTTGCTCCTTCATCATCATGGGGGAAGACGTGTGAAGGCTAAGCAATCTGGGCAGCTACAAATAAGAGAAGATAGTAATATAGGTAGTTTGGGTGGCAATGGCTAGATGATGGCAGTAATAATATTTACAGGTGGGGTTTTAGATTCATGAAGGTAAGGTTTGGATTGAGGAAGATAAGGATGTTTGGCTACTGATGTAAGTTCTTTTGGATTAGGAATAAGGGATTCTCAACCTAAAATAGGGTAAACTATTTGACATTGGGGTTGATGTAATCCTAAAAAGTTTAATAAATTTATTTCATGTATGAAATAATGTATTTCTAACTTCAATAGTTTGAAATTTATATTAAAAATAATTTTAGAATTGTTGTAAAATTTAGAATTAATTATAAAATTAAATCAATTAATTTTCCTAATAACAATAAGATTAATAATTAATTTAATTCATAAATTTAAATTTTAGAAAAGTTTATATTAAAAAACTAATTATATTATAACTAATTAATTACACTCCTTTATAATTAAGAAAAATATTTTCTAAATTAATTAAGAAAAGTGTTTCTTAATTAATTTTTATTTCAATTTGATTTAAATAAATTAAATCTATTATTTTATTTATTCAAATAATTAATATTGTATTTATTAAATTACTCATTGAGCTTTCTATTTCTATTATAATAGAATTAAATGAGTTTTGGTGGCAAATAATTAGGCATGGTTGACTGCAGATGGTTGGATACATATAATATGGAAGTGTTTCATCTGTCCTCTTATTGAAATCCTAATCCATCCTTTTAATTACCAAAGATTTGAATTATAATGTCATTTAGAAAGCTGCTCTAGCGTAAACAAGGCATTGGTGTGGTCAACGATGTTGCTTCACCGTCTTCTGGAAATGCTAATATTCACATTACAGAATACATCCTAAGAGGTGGTAAAGTTACTTTTTGTGACCAAAAGGTCAAAAGTTTGAGTTACGGAAATCCTCTTTTTTAAAAATACAATAATATTTAAGATTATGGAGCAAAATTCATGGTAACTAAGTAATTTCTTGCTTTTCTTCAAAAAATAAAAATTAATTCCTTCCTAAACCAAACAGCTTCATCATTCTCATAAATCACAGGTAAATCAATTCTCAGCTTCATTGAACATTTCTTCGATGCATAAATCATACAAAGGATTAAGAATTGCGTGACAGTAAGTTAGCATTAGACATTAAACTACAGGCAAATGGTACATTTTGCTCATAGGCTTCTGAAAGCCCAGTTAGCTTCACTACCAACACGAGGCATGATGCTTATCCTGGAATGAACATCGGCCTTGAAGTTAGCCCCACACATGACACCCTCGCTGTCAATTCTGGGCATAGCTTTCACTTCGTTTCTAGGATGCTCAAAGCTCGTCAATCCGTGTTCACTGTGGAACATACACCCTGATGGAAATGGGGCAAATGATTTAGCACAGCTTCCCTTTATCATCTCCAAGTTGTCTGAGATCACCACTGTATCAGCTGCTACACCCCAGTACAGACCTCCACTCTCATTTGGTCCCTACAAACACGTCAAATTCAAAATATGCAAAATTACATATTACTCCAAAGTCTGCAGGGATTGGTTTTATCGTTATCTCATAAAAATGATGAAGCCAACCACAATCCATATGTTAGTACGAGAACAGCAAGTTTATAAGGAGTTGAGAGACGCTTACCAGAGCAGCAAAAACACGTTTAGCTTTGGAGTCATAGACCACGAACCCGAAGTCTCCATCCAGATCCTTGAGGACCTGGTCGGGAGGGTATGGACCACGGTCACGGAGGGTCCTGTATGCTTCAATCACAAACATGGCCTCATTAGTGCCCTTTGATAGACCATATTCTTTGATGAGGCTACACAGGTTGTTCAAACTTCCCAAGAAAATGCAGAATACATCGTTCATTCCACAGAACAACCTGCAATTTCATTAGTTATATAGACAGGTCGAAGAGAAATGAAGCAATAAATAAGAACAACTCCATGAATTTAATTTTGAACTATCAACAGCAACCTAGTTTATAATGCTTTCCAGACCTGCCACTCTAACTTTCTGGGAAATCTCACAGTTTCCTTTGTTTGAACTAGATTTAATGCCTGAACTCTTTTTGGTGTTTTTTGACAAGGCAAAACTCCAAAGGACAGAACAGAGAGACGGACCTTTGGTATTCAGAGAAACCACTCTCTGGCCGATCATAAGCAAGCAGTGCATCATCTCCAAATCTAATAGAGACAGCATTGGAAGGATTGGAACACACGAAATCCTTTAAAATCTGATCAGGGTTTTTTGGCTTTCTCGATGAGCTCAGCGAAGCGGGGCTGTTCAGCTCCTGAGGAGGATTCACCAAACCCTTGTTGAATATTGCCAACATCTCTTTCCAAAAATGGAACAGAAAGTGCTAAACTTTGATAAGATCGTTAACCAAAAGCAAGAAGAAAAACTGTAAAAGTATCACTGGGTAAACAGATTCTCGAAGCAGTGTTAATCGGATGTCACCTTTCTATATCTTATATAGATAGCTCTGAGAGTAGATGCGGGGGTCAACCTGGCAACTTTATCCAAAGCCGTTGGTCCAGCCTTGGAAGATTCGTTGAGTTGGTTTTTGCACGACTAATATAGTAATATATTATCAGCGGCAAAACTGAAGTACGAGGAATTGGTCTGAGATTCTTATCCATAAGAAGTTGGAAAGTGGGTAACTGTGACACTGATCTGAGTCAGCAGCTTGAGTTGTCCGTGAATTGGTCGGTTTAGAAGCGACGGGCACGTTTATTTGGACCTTATGGGCTTTCTCTTTAGAAAGATGACTGGCTTTATGATATAAATGGGTCTCCATTCTCCAACCACGAAGATCTAGCACAACCTGCAATGGCCAATAGCTATACGGTTGTCCCTTCGCTAACAGCAGCCTGAGTGGTCACAGAATGCACAAATTTCTAATCATAAATCCACTTATTTTTTAAAAAAATTTGTTATTTTAAATATTTTATAATATTAAAAATTATATATATAAATATATAAGGACTTTTCTGGTTATTTTTTTTCAATTTAGTTTTACAAATATTTTTATGATTAGTGATCAATCTTTGATCATGTTGTCAAAAATCTCAAAATTAATCCCGATTCTCTAACTTCCTACAGTAATCATGGAATTATGTTGAATTATAAGAGAACAAAAAATTAGTTTTTTTATTTCAATTAGTAGAAAAAAGTGGCATTTTATGATTAACTAATTTAATAAAATTGACAAAAAATTAAAATAAATCAATTGAATATAAAAGTGATAAATTCAAGAGTACTTAACTCCAATTCAAAAGAAAGATCTCATCTAATTATAACATTGATCATTAGTCAAAAAATAATTTTCACTATTGAAGCAGTTAGTCCGAAACATATTAAGATAGTCATAATAAATCTCAAAATTTTCTAAATCAATTGGTTTAAACGTAACATTCAAATCAAAACTTACCATCAATTGATTGAGTATGATAACATTTCATATCAATTAAGTAGTAGTAATAAGCTTACCATCAATTGATTGAGTATGATAACATTTCATATCAATTAAGCAGTAGTAATAAGCTTAGTGAAAAAAAACTGGACCCTAAATTAATTAATTAAAAAAGCTACCACTATTCAACCTAATTTTCTTATTTATCATAAGTTAAATAAGCAATTTCATAAATAACTTATTTACTACTTGTATCAATCCATCCTCAAAAATATGAATCACTGAATTCATGTATAACTACGGAATAATCAGCATCAAATTAATTTGTCATATTAATTAATATTAATTATTCATGAATTTAAGAACAAAAATAAGAAATACTTGAATTAAAACATGAATATAAGTTTAGAACACAAATCACAAGGTTACAAGTAGAGTTTTAAATCTTCTTTAATCAAAATATTTGGGTTTAGTTGCATATGACTTTAGTTCCAATGTCAGAAATAGACGAACATATGAAAGATTGAGAGAAAACTAAGAAGAAACAGAAAAGTGTGATGAAAAAGGTGAAAGACGTGTTTTCCTCTCTCTTTCCTACTCTAAGCCTAGTCTCCTTTTATCTTACAAAGATTCCTATCTAAAACAAATCCAAATTTCTACATAATAAGGTTGGAAAGAAGTTTCCTAATTAAATTCCAATTTTCAAAGTGAATCTAGAATTAGGCATGATCTCGCCTTATTCACTGCAGTAATTTGTCTACTTTTTCTAAAATTCGTGATTTTTACCAATAATACTCGAATTTGGTGCAATCTTCACTTTTCATCTCCTAATACAAAAGAAACATTATTTTTCTTATTTAAGCACCAAAATATAGCCAAAACAAAAGTGATAATTTCAATTAACATAACTCAATAATATCTTATCAAACTCCCCCACACCATATTCATGCTTTTCCTCAAGCACATATCAATCATCCTCATATTAACCTCTCATCTTCTTTCATGTATCCACAAATATCCAAAAACTAATTCACATTAAAAGTTTAGGATAAAATAGCAATCAAGAGAATAAGTACTCATAGGATATATTTTAGAATAAAAATATAGCATTCATCAATTCTATCAAAATCAAATGAACCAAGACTTGACACCCTCTAATAGATTTCACTCTATACACTCAAGTGTTTATGATTCATTAAGCTCTCAAATCAAAGCATAGCAAGTTATTTCCACAAGCATGCTCGTGAATCTTATCTACACCACTGATAAAAATGAACATAATGCATAATCAAAGAGACTTGGTAAGGATTGTAACGTGAATTAGGTAAGGTATGACAAGAAGAAGCTTTTTGGTTAAATAAATTGAAAAAAATTATATAAACTTATCCACACAAATTTCAACTTAAATCAATCCAAAACTTACGTGATTCGAACAACATCATTGTCAATTACCTCTTTTTCATATGTTTTCTTTCTTTTTTAACAAGAGCATCAAATAGGTGATTTCTTAGTTTTCTTTTTTATATAAACTTCTCCCTCATTCTATAAATAAAATAAAAAACCAAAACAATGCAACTTGAATCAACCAATTTACTTTTCATGGAAATAGTCAAAATAACATGCAAATAAGCTTGATACAATTCTGAATCAAAATTAGTAAGAACATCAACAAAAGAAGGGTAAAATTGTTTTGTGACAAGGTTAGTATTCAAGAAAAGAAAGGTTAAGGATCAAATTAATTTTCTATGGATAAAAAGTAATTGGTTTGTTTAGTTTAAAAATGGTTATTCGAAGTGCCCTTATTTATCAAAAATGTGGTCTTAACATTTATCTAAAAACAAGTTCTAGCATAGAAAAAGAAAGGTTAGGGCTTTTGGTTACAACTCGAGAAAGAGAAACCAACCTTAGGATAGTCTAGGACTAGTAATTCGACATTTCATAATTAATTAGGTTAGTGTTGAAAATAGGTAAAAAATTTCTCCTTTCTTTTAATTGGTAGTTCCTTAGGTTGATTCTTGATGTATGTGTTACAATTTGCTGATTTGTTAATATTTCATGATTAATTATTGAATTGAGTTGTTTGATTGAATTGCATCATTGTTTTAGTTTAGTTCAATTTTAATTTTTGTGATTAGTTTTGGCCTTAGATTTTAGGACTATATTAACACTCCTCGTGAGATTGACATCTTAGATACTACGCAAATAACTCGTACGCTTGTAGAATATCGAGGTTAAAATATTAAAACTACATATATAAGAAAACCATGATCAAGGTTAAAATATTCTTCAAAAAGCTCGTTTAAAGTTATGGAACTGAAATCAGGGATTTTTAGCATTTCTTCATTTATTGCCCTTTCACGTTCGATCTGAGACACATAACTAAAGTATCGTTACATATTACATGTGGTATCAAAGTGGTGAAGTGGTCGGGTGGTTAAAAATGAAATTTTTTCCTGCATAAGGTTTTGGAGAGTTAACTTTTGTTTCTCGTTTTTTTATTGCATGAAAGTAGTATACGTGTATTTAGCCTTTAAAAACGGGTTGAAAACAAGCCTAAAAGAGCAAAAAATCAACCCAAAACTTGCCAAAAATTACCTAGACAATCAGAGGCAATAGAGATTATCGAGCAGAGGGTCGTTAGTCTGGCACGTGCACACATGGCGTAACAATGACCGCATATGTGTCAAGCTTGTGCATCACACGCGCCAATGTCGATGAACGCATCTGCGCGTCGCCACTTATGAGCGACATGCGCCAGGTGCGTCTTTAGCATGTCTACGCTAACGCGTGTTTGACATGCACTGACGTACGGGCTGATGCAGCGGCTGACATTAGTCATACAAAATTTCTATAATAATTTTTTAAAATGAAAAAATTAAAATTTTTTATAAGGGTGCCTCAAGGTGTTTTGGGTCAGTTTTTGGGTCCGAGAAATTTACGAAGTGAATTTTTCTTTTTTTGGATTTATTATATTAGTAATAAATTAAAGTTTCGCTCCAGAAATGGAATTTAGGTGTTCTGAATCCAATTTCGAATAAACTTTCATACTTCAAACATCAAATGATGGAGATACTTTAAGTTTTTGTGTCTTGAGTCTCATGTTCAGTGTTCGGGATCGCATGCTAGTCACTAAAAAAAAAACATTTTAAAGCCATTTTTGAGTGAATTTTCGTGCAACGAACTTGCTATAAGGGAGATACATAAGATTCGTGTGTCTCGACAATGGGTTTAGTGTTTGGTGACGCACGATA
Organism: Erythroxylum foetidum; assembly: GCA_026546835.1. Taxonomy (NCBI): domain Eukaryota; kingdom Viridiplantae; phylum Streptophyta; class Magnoliopsida; order Malpighiales; family Erythroxylaceae; genus Erythroxylum; species Erythroxylum foetidum. Next base: position 34,777,779 of record JANZLF010000002.1, read on the forward strand.
ATCAATCTAATGATATTTTTTCTTTACAAAAGTCTCAAATAAGGTTTTCAAATATTGTCTTCAGCATGAGTGTGTGATAATGAGACTGTGTATTCTGTTGGACCAATGGTGGTTGACAAATTAAATCCCACTTATGTTTTGATAATAATAAAATGTATAGAATTGGTTAAG
>JANZLF010000002.1:34792261-34811678 GCA_026546835.1 Erythroxylum foetidum
TTCCCCTTCCAGTTTCTTCTCCGAACTAACTTCCTTCTCAACTTGTGTAGGTGCACTTGCTTCTTCACAAGTATTCTTTCCTACGTTATCATTGGACTGAGTGGAGTTTTTTTCTTTAGGTTTCACCTCTTCCAATTCTTTTCCACTTCGAAGAGTGATGGCTTTGCACTGCTCTCTCGGGTTAGTTTCGGTATTACTTGGAAATGTCATCTGATTCAAATTCCCAACAACATTTGCAAGTTATCCTAATTGAACTTCCAAACCCTTCACTGAAGTCCCCATACTGGTTAATTGCATCTTTAGCTCATCCATCTCCTTCTCATTCTTGTGGAAATGGTTCCTTGTCTTAGTTACAAAATTGCCAATCATTTCTTCCACGGAAGGTTTCCGTTCTGCAAATGGTGGTCCATACCCAAGTGGGTGAGGCATGTTCCTTTGAATACCATAGTTATATTACTCCTTGGCATTATAACTTTGACCATATTGATTTCCCATTAGCTGTGACTTAAATCCCAAGTTCCTTTGGTTAACAAACTGCGCTTGTTCCACCCCCTATTCGTGAACCGCAAGTGCACGGTTGTCGAAGTGAGTAATAAATCGGTAAGAACCGAGTCGTGTCTACAGGGATTATGAGAAAATTTAATTCTACACTAGCTAATGATATTTGAAATCGAGTTGGATGAAATTTTAGAAAATTAAAATTAATGAAAAGAAATTTTTCCCTTTTTTTTAAAACCAAAATTAACTTAAATAAATTTTATTAACAACTACCAAATTTAATGTGACCAAAATAACTATAAAAATAACAAATTTGTGCAGGAAATAATTAAGAAAAGATTTTAACAATTTGTCAATTAAAAGCGTACGGTAAAGGGAATGATTTTCTCTTAGGGAATGATATTTTTGTCAACCTTAATATTAAATTAGCTATTTTCCACAACTGAAATATTCTACACTTGTAGGTGAATTTTAAGAGTAATTACTCCCCTTTTCCCAAAGATGAATTAATTTATCTACTCTAGACGTCACTTAATAATCCCTTACTTAAGTTTTTCCTAGAGTTTCTTAAGCTCCAAAACTTCAATTTTCACCTCCTAAGTTTCTTGGGTCTCCCAACTCACAAGAAAATCTTAGTCAAATTTTCCCTTAATCTTCTAGCAAAAACTCCCTTCTCCCAAATGTGAATTTATACCAAGTCATTTTCTAATAGTTTAAAGAAATAACAAATAAATCCAAGGAAAAATCAACAAGCATATGAATATTCAATCATGGATTATAGCAAAATTTAATATTAAAGCATCATCAAAAATATCAAATCCCTAATACAAATTAAAGTTCTAGCCACAAATCATCATGCCAAACAATCCACAAACATACAACCTAAATAAACTCATGAAATAATTAATTTAAAAATAAAGAACAAAGCTCCAAATATGCAGCAAAATAAAATGAGCTCTCCCCTCTCCTTGCGTGGTTGCTTCTTTAGCGATGAATGGATGTTGCGTTGTTGGGCGAATGGAGGCTGCTACATTGGTGAAGACTTTTGTTTGCGCCCTTCAAGTCTAGAGGCTCTTGGATTCAGCTTGTGAGTGAAGAATTAAAGATGAGTTGACAAATCAAGGCTTGCATGAATGTGTTATGCCAATGATGTTGAAGGTTGGAGCTTGGAAGTTTAGAGAGCTGCTGGAGTTTTTTGGATTAGAATCAAGGTTTGCGTGAATGTGTGTGTGTGCTTGTGAATGGGATTAGAGTGTTGTTTTATGATGGATGAGAGAGTTGTTTTTGGTGGATGATGTGAAGAGTGTGTAGATGGGGGTTAATGTGCAAGAAAATAACAAAAATAATGGAGGCTTGCATTAGTTGGTGGAGGCTGGAAAGTGGAGGTGTGCTACAGTCAAAAATGGTGGTTGTCTTGTTGGTTTATTGGATGGAAGGTTGTGTGCATGAGTTGGAGTTGAAGAGGCTCCTCTTTTGGTGGTTGGTGCATGCTTATTTAGAAAATGGAGGCTATAAGCGTTGAAAATGGATGAAAGTGGATGGAGCTTGTTTTCTTGTGCATAAATGGAGAGGAAGTTTGGTGGCTGCTTTGTCTTGTGGTGCGTGAATGATGGCTGCTTTGTGAGTGGAAAGTCAAGGATGGAGGCTTTTTGTGAATGAAGAGTGCATGTACATGGGTTGGTTGGAATGCTTCTTTTTAAGATCAATTTCGACAATGCATAAAAATTAAACGGTGATGACTTAAAAGCTCAAATTTTATCATCTTTGAGTTAGCTTCGATATGAGACTTGAATCATAGATTTTTCCATCTGAGTCCAAAGTTATAGCTGAAACATCGTCGATAGGTCATTTTGGTGCTCTAAAATATGACGTGAATTTCGTTAATTTGTTTCTCCTAAATTCCAACTCTGAAAAATCTGGAATTAGTCCCAACAAATCCGCCAATGAGTTTAGAATTTAAGTATAAAATTTTAGAATTTTTGGCTAAACTAATCTTGAGATAAAAATCCCACAATGACTAGAGGTCAAGTCTGCCAGAAACTTAAAAACAGTGCAATTCAAATCTATTTGTTTCATTTATGCATCTTACATCAACAAACCTCGAATAATGCTAAAACATGATAAACCAACCATAGATGAACATAAAATGAATGTAAATGACTCTGAATTAAGTCCTAAACATACATGAAAATATGAGTGTATCATCTATGACTAAGGGAAGGCAATAAACTTTCCCACATCGACTATCTCTGGTAGGGGTTCCTCTAGGGGCCAAGGTTTTGGTGTCCCAGAGTGCCCACATTGCTCTAATCATCATTGGGATTTATATTGGAGAGCTACAGGTGCATGTTTTCATTATGGCAGTACTGAGCATAAGATAGTCAGTTGCCCTCTCAACCAAGCTCAAACATCACAAGCCAGTCGAGAGGTCTTTCATGCATCTGTTGAGAATAGAGCACGTAGTAGAGGTCGAGGAGGATCTGAGCAGAATAGACTGAATCATAGTAACCATTCGAAAACTGTGAATCGCCTAGCTGTGCCTACTACTTCGGCTCGAGCTTATGCATTAAAAGCTCGTGAGAACCAGGATGCATTAGATGTTATCGCTGGTATGGTTTCTCTCTTTGATTCTAAAATGTATGCATTAATTGATCCTGGATCTTCACATTCATATATCTGTGTTGGAGAAGTGTTTGATAAGGAAATACTTGTAGATCAGTTAGAGTATGATATCCAAGTAACCAATCCTCTGGGTAGTTGTGTGTTGGTTAATCAGGTATAGGAATTGTCCAATTATGATTCAAGGAAATGACTATGTAGCAAATCTGATCAGATTGCCTTATGAATTTGATTTGATTCTGGGGATGGATTGGTTATCCAAGCATCAGGCAGTAATTGACTGTAAGGTTAAGACAGTTATACTTAGGAGATCTAATCAGTCTGAAGTATTATTGCATGGCGTCTGCACTAGCTCCTTAGCTAAGGTGATATCTGTTATGTAAGCCCAAAAGCTTCTCAGGAAGGGTTGTGAAGCTTATCCAGCTTTTGTGCTTGATTCCAAGAAGGAGGGTGGAAAAATACTTGACATTCCTGTAGTGAATGAATTTCTAGATGTATTTCCTAAGGAATTACATGGACTCCCTCCTGAAAGAGAAGTGGAGTTATCTATTGAAGTTATATCTAGTACTGCCCCTATATCTAGAGCATCGTACAGAATGGCTCCTACTGAGTTAAAGGAGTTGAAGGTGCAGTTACAAGAACTTATGGATAAAGGGTTTATTAGACCCAATGTATCACTGTAGGGAGTGCTGGTGTTGTTTGTTAAGAAGAAAGATGGCACACTGCGAATGTGTGTCGATTACAGATAGTTAAATATAGTTACAGTGAAGAATAGGTATCTATTGCTAAAGATTGACGATTTATTTGATCAGTTGAAAGAAAAAAAAGTGTTTTTGAAGATAGATATGAGATCGGGATATTATCAGCTTTGGGTAAAGGATGTGGATGTACCGAAGACTGCATTTAGGACCCGTTATGGACATTATGAATTCCTAGTAATGCCATTTGGGTTAACTAATGCTCCAGTAACATTTATGGGTCTAATGAATAGAGTGTTCAGGTCTTATTTGGACCAGTTTATTGTGGTGTTTATTGATAATATCTTGGTCTATTATAGGAATGAATAGGATCATAGTGAGCATCTTCGAATTGTGTTACAGACCCTGAGGGAAAAACAGTTATATGCTAAGCTGAGTAAATGTGATTTTTGGCTTCAGGAGATATCATTTTTGGGACATGTTGTCTCTTCCGAAGGAATTAGAGTTGATCCTAGTAAGATAAAGGCGATTGTTAATTAGAAGCCACCACAGAATGTGACAGAAGTGAGAAGTTTTCTGGGCCTAGCTGGTTATTATCGTCAGCTTGTTAAGGGTTCTCAGTGATAACATCCCCTTTAACTAAACTGTTATGAAAATGAGTGAAGTACGAATGGTCTGATAGATGTCAAAGTAGCTTTGATCAGCTAAAGAGTATGCTTACTAAAGCTCCTATATTGGTCCAACATATTTCTAGTAAGGAGTATGTTTTGTTTAGTGATGCATATGGAACATGTTTAGGTTGTTTTTTGATGTAGGAAGGAAAAGTAGTTGCTTATACCTCTAGGCAACTAAAGACTCATGAACAGAACTACCCTACTCATGATTTGGAGCTTGCAGTGGTAGTGTTTGCCTTGAAAATTTGGCGACACTACTTGTATGGTGAAAGGTGTAAAATTTTTATAGATCATAAGAGTCTGAAGTGTAACATCCCGTCACCGATGGGATAGGTACAGTTCATTGCATCCATATGTGGCATGTTCATGCATTATTAGTTATGTATAATTGGCTAATTGGATAATTATTGCACTGGCATACATACGTACATACATGTATGACAATTCCCGACTTGATGTGGGTAAATTGGTGATGTGGAGATGATTAGGCAATTGAGTCATGAGAATTCTAATTGGAGATAATTAGGTTAAATTAGACTTGAGAATTGAAATTGAGTTAGAAATGAGACTTAGGAAATTGAATTATGAAATTGGAGTGTACGATCATGAGTTTTCTATTTTTGAGGAATTATAGAAATTTTTTTGGAAATTTTTGGAGTAATAGGTTCGGACCGAAAAATTGACCTAATGACTGATTAATTAGATTTCCAGTTCCGAATTTGATTATCCAATGGCACGGACGGATTAGAAATTTGATTTGATGAATTAGGGCTAGAACCATTGGAATTTGGGAGAAATTAGAATTTGAAATTTGGACTGAGGTTGTTCGGATTGGTCTTGTGGCAATTTCATTTGCCAAATAAGCCCTTATTTCTTTAGTTTAAAAACCCTAAGCCTTTGAATTTCTCCCACGATGCTTTCTTCTTCCTTCTTCTTCGTGATTCTTCTCTTGATTCCTTCTTGATTTTCTCCTTGCCATTTGTTCCTTCCTTTGTCCTTGATTGATTCCCTTTGGTTAGCATTGAAAGAAAATTGAAGATGGGATTGGGTTTTGGTGATTGTCGTGGGTGTTGAGAGTTAGAGAAGTTGGTGATCGTTGGAGTTTTTGAGGTTCTAATCAAGTAAGTTGCTTCTTTTCTTGCCTTATATAGTTGATTGGTTGATTTATAAAGTTAGATTGATGATTTAGTTTGAATAATTGATGATTTGGCATTTAGGGTTTCCGACGGGCATTTCGTTGATTTTAGGGTTGAAATTTAGGGATAATGGTTATTTGATGAATTAGAGGCTAAGGATTAGTTGTTTGAGGTGTATCGATTAATTTGAGAGTGTTTTGAAAGGAGAAAAATCGGATTTGAGGTGTTTAGCAGTCGAAAAATTTGGAAATTTCTGGGTTTGGGCGGTCGCACGCCGCGACGTGCGAAGAACACGCCGCGGCGAGCGAGATGGCCCCGCGCGTCTCGACGAGTAATTTAATTATACGCTGCGACGAGGATTTGGCCTCGTACGTCATGACGAGCGTGGAGGGCGCAATTTGGGATTTAGAATTTGAGATCGAGAAATTTCAGAAGTGTGTCGGAATGTCATATACGTGTATGATACGCAATTAGTTAGCTTCATGTGCATAATTGACATTTGGAAATTGGACAATTAGTAATATTTATGTGTTCTGATTGTATAGAGGTACCAGTGGAGCGTCGATCCTCCGACGTAGCCGAGACTTCCCGGCATTAGCTCGGAAGTTACAGGTGAGTAACCTGGTTGGTTCCTCAATATTGTGTGTTTAATTATGTGCTTATGCCATGTGGAAGATGGAGGATTATATGCTTGATTGAATTTAGGTTCGGACCAAGGGTGTCCGAAGGATCGGAAATTTGTGATTGAAGTGCTATACGTGTGAAATTTAAATGTGCATTTGGCATGTGTAATAGGAAATTGGGGCATGTGCATTGCATGCATGAAAGTATGATCAGATAAAGGCAGTTGTGACCGGTGGTATCAACGCAAATTCCGAGTTTCAGCTCGATGATCAGGGCTATGCCCAACGTATATGAGAGCTTTAAGCTCAATGAACAGGACCTCTGGTCCAATGTTTACAGAGCCATTGGCTCACCGATCAGGTCATATCACGCCCAACGTTTACAAAGCCTCAGGCTCAACACAATGTGCCCGTCATTGGGACAATTCAGGCGCACGGTCACAACAACGAAAAAAAAATGGAAGTGTCACATGCGCATTGCATATGTATATGATTGACTGTGAAATGTGAAATATGAAATTGCATGTGATATTTCTATAAATGCTATTGTGTGATTATGTGTATATGATTTGTGAATGCATGAGTTGGGTGAACCATCGATGATGGTTTCTCGCTGAGTTCGCAAACTCACCCAACATTGCATTATATTTTTTAGGACAGCGATAGTAAGTTTCATAGCTCCAGATTGATAGAGTCTTCTCTGCCTTGTGGATCTTCGGCAAGAGAAGTTATGGCACAGAGGTGGGTCAGCTGGGATCTTCTTTTTGGGCTGGCCTAGTTAGGACTTATTAGTTTAATTATGTATTGTATGAAAGATGCTTTAGACAAGATCATGTATTTTGGATTAAAGAAATGAAAAGAAAATTTTGGTTTCAATTTTAGTGACTATTTATATTTGGATGCCATGTGGATTGTAGTTGGTTGCTCGGTAGTGCACCTTTATCATGGGTTACGTGTCGGGGCGACCTGCGGGTGTTTCGGTGTGTACTCTACTATAAGGGGGTGCTACATGAAGTATTTCCTTACCCATAAAGAATTCAATCTGAGACAACGGCGTTGGTTAGAACTGTTTAAGGACTACGATTGTATTATGGATTATCATCCGGGTAAGGCTAATATTGTAGCAGATGCCTTGAGTCGGAAGACAGTTTCAACATTATCAGTGAAGGGAGGTGAATGGGAACTTGAATCTAATGGAGCTTTAATAGCTCAACATAAAGCAAGGCCTAAGTTGAGGCAAGAAATTTGTGATGCTCAAAGAGCTGATCATAAGTTACAACAACTTATCTTGGCTACTCGGGAAGGTAAACAGTCTGATTTTTCTATGCATGGTGAAAGTGAATTGTGTTATAAGGATGGGCTGTATGCACCAGCTAATGATGAATTGAAGAAGAAGTTGTTGTTTGAGGCTCATAATACAGTATTTACTATGCATCCGGGTGAAAACAAAATGTATCAGGATTTGAAGCAATATTATTGATGGTCAGGTATGAAACGAAATGTTGTGGATACGTGGCTAAATATCTAACATGCCAGCAAGTTAAAACTGAGCAAAAGGTTCCATTTGGTTTATTACACCCTATTTCTATTCCTTAGTAGAAATGGGATAACATTACTATGGACTTTGTCACTGGACTTCCTCTCACTCAAAGGCTGCATGATGCAGTATGGGTAATTGTAGATAAGTTTACCAAATTTGCTCATTTTCTACCTATTCATCCTGACTATTCTTGAATAGGCTTGCATATTTGTAAGTGAATGAGAGTGAGACTGTATGGAGTACCGTTATCTATTATTTCAGATCGGGATCTTCGATTTATCTCGAGATTCTGGAAAAGTTTACAAAAAGAATTGGGTACTTAGGTTAAGTTTAGTATTGCTTTCCATCCCCAAATAGATGGACAATCTGAATGAGTTATACAGATATTAAAAGATATGTTGTGGAGTTGTGTGTCGGAGTTTCCCGAGAGTTGGGATAATTATCTGACTTTGATAGAGTTTGCTTACAACAACAGTTGTCAGACAAGCATTGGTATGATGCCTTATGAAGCGTTGTATGGTAGGAAATGTAGAACCCCAGTATATTGGACTGCATTGAGTGAAAACAAGATGATCGACCCAGAAATTGTGAAAGATACTGAAGAGAAGATTTAGATCATTCAACAAAGATTGAAATTTTCCAGGGATAGGTAGAAGTCTTATGCTGATCTAAAAAAGAAAGATATTGAGTATCAAGTGGGTGATAAAGTATTCTTGAAAGTGTCACCATGGAAACACATACTTCGGTTTGGAAAGAAGGGTAAGCTTAGTCCGCGATTCATTAGTCCTTATGAAATTTTGAAAAAAAATGGGACTAGTAGCTTATCAATTGGCTCTGCCTGCAGAATTGGCCAGGCTACATGATGTGTTTCATGTTTCAATGCTAAGAAGACATCAGTTTAATGCTTCACATAAGATTCCTGTGCAAGAAATTCAGGTGCAACCAGATTTGTCTTACGAAGAAAGGCCAGTTTCGATATTAGCCAGAGAAGTTAGATAGCTTAGGAACAAGTCAGTGCCTTTGGTAAAATTACTTTGGCAACATCATGGACTTGAGGAAGCAATGTGGGAGCCTGAAGCAATCATGAAAGATTAGTATCAACAACTATTCGAAATTGGTAAATTTCGAGGAAGAAATTTCTTAAAAAGGGGAGATTTGTAATGCCCCATATTAGGGGTTAGAATATTAGGAAAAATCAATACATTTTATGCTTTGCATATTTGAATATTTGTTTATTTGTGCATAAACATTTTGGTCACATACAATTTTTGTGCGTACATTCATGACATTTTGGGTGTAATTGGTTTTAGAATTTTGATTAAGGAAAGAATTGTGGTTTATTAGTGATGAAAATTTATTTGGAGATTATTCGTATTATTTTGGAATTTTTGAAAATTTTAGGAATTTTCTGAAAATTTTTTAGGTATTTTAGGAGATTTAGAAAAATAGACCCATGGTAGTTGCCATGTAACACCTTTATATGAGAGACAAATGGCTCACCTGTGATAAGGTCACGTGTCAATGGGTTACTAAAGCACGTATCATAAGTTTGTAAGGCCAAAAACGTTGTAGCTCTTTATTTTCTTTCAATTTTATTTTTTCCTCACCGAAACCTTGTTCTTCACTATCAAAGCTGGGATTTTGTTGGAGAAACAAGGTAAGTGAAGGTTTAAGTTTCTAAATTCTATGGATGCTTTTGTTAATGTGTTACATGCTGGAAATAAACACATGCATGAGTTATGTAAGTTGAGTAGTTTCAGTGAAGATGATGATGAGATGAGTTGATAATATTGTACAGTGGAAAGGTACAGGAGGTGTAATACCAATTGCATGTAGCTTAAAAAGGGAAACTTAGTGAAGTAGACCAAAACAGAAACATTTATGCAGAAAATTAATGAGCAATCGATCTCCGTAAGTGTGTTTGAATGATCATGTTTTAATCTTAAATCTTGTGTGTGTGTACTGATGAGTTAAGAAAATGAGTTAGAGGAATTGTTTGCAAGTATTGGAGTTAATTGTTGTGAGATTGAGTTTCTGGAAAAGTTACAGTATAGAGAGGAAGAAGATGACCAAAATGCAGTGAAGTTCGTTGCGGCCAACTCTTTTTAGTTTGTCACGGCCAACTTAGAGGATTTTAGTTCTTTGAAAGTTCACCGAGGCGAACTTTTAGCTCACTGCGGCGAAGTTTCCTGATAGCTTAAATATATTTTGGTATTTTAGGCATAACTTTCTCTGTAGTTATCCGAATGAAGTGATTTTTCATTTGAAGTAAACTAGAGACATAAGGCTACAAATTGTCTAAAGAGATTAAATTCCAATTTTTCTATAAAAATTTTATAATTTGATTAGAATTTAAGATAAGAATTTTGATGAAGCTCAAGAATAGCCTGAAATCTTTTGAGTATAACTTTTAGTATGCTAAACCAAATTGGACGAACTTGGTGTCATTGGAAACTTAAGACAAATAGGGACAACTTTCTAGAAGGAAGTATTACCTAATAACCTCAGCTACTTGATGAGAATAATTGAGCAATATGGACTCGAAAGTTGAGTGTAAAATAAATCTAGACTGAGGAATTGAGTTTGGTTTCATATAAATGGTAATGTGAGAAGATTAAGGATAAGAAACCTAAAATTTGTCATGAACATGCATCATACATATTCGGTATACATGAGTGTGCATAATTGAATTCATAATTGTGCACAATAATAATATATGTTTGTATTGAATGTTTTAGAGGAACCCTTAGAGCGACCAATTCCAGATATTGTTAGGACTTCAAGGCAATAAACAATAAGGGAGCTTTTGTAAGTAATCTTAAACAATATTTTGTGTAAGTAATTTAGATGATCAAATTTGATAGTTTTGCTTTGACTGTTTTGTTTGCCACTGCTTTTGGTTCATTGAATGATTTGTAAAGTTTTCAGATTGATATGTTGAATTTTTGGCATGAAAGCAATGATTGGCTAATTATGTTGAACACGAAATGAATTTGTTTAGTTTTAAAACTGTCAAGTCCTTGTCGTGGGTAAATAGGCATGCGTAGAACGGTCTGTAGTTGTTCCTATTATTGACACCTCGGTGTCTCCTGTATCGACACTTCGATGTCTCCTATATTGATACTTATGTGTCTCCTGATATCGAGACTTAGTCTCTCCTGCTGATACCAATCATGGTATCTCCTGTATAAGTCCCGTTACCCGCTTCTGTAAATGAATTTTTCAGTCATATAATTTTGTATTCTGGTTTCTATTGGACTCTGATATAAACAAGAAATTGTGTTCAGATTATGAAGGGTTTGTACCCTCTTTTGAGACTCAGTTCTGTTTTCTGTACAATCTGTTTGAGATCCAATATTATATGTTTGAATTATTCGTTCCGATAAACTGTTAATGCATGCTTCTAATATATCATAATTGTATATAATTAGTTGTCAGTTTATGCATAGATTAGTTATTACTCACTAAGCTATATGCTTAGCACGATGGATTTGCCCTGTATAGATTCAGAAAGAAGGACATAAAGACCGGGACAATGGCCAATAGAGTGTGAGTCTTGTTTTGTTAATATTGTATTTTTTTTAGTTTGTTTTTGGCTTGTTTTTTTTATGTATATGAATTTGGATTTATTTGAAGATTTGTAATAAACTTAATTTAGGCTGGTTCCGGTTTGGAACAAGTTGTAAATAAGCTCAGTGTATTATGATGTATGTTTTCTCCAAATTGCTTGTGCTTTGAGCTATTGAGACTACATGATGAATGTTTCGTATGTTTTGGTTTTGTTTCGATTTTGTATGCATGTATGTTATGTTGTCTGCATGGCGCCCCCGTATCCTCCCAGGGGATATTAGGGCGTCACAGCTAGACCCATTTGATTGTAATGTGATAATCAAGCTACCGTGTTGTTTAATAATAACATTAAATATCATAAGGTCTTAGCATTTTGAGGTCAAATATTTGACCATGAAGTAGTTGATACAAAAACGAGACATTAAGATTTGGAGCATATAAGGACTGAGGAACTATAAGTCAATCCCTTAACTAAAGGATTTCACCCACTTGTGTTTGAAAGACAAGTATATAGTGTGGGTATTTTGAAGTCCTTAGACACTGTTATTTAGAGGATCATTATGTTTGTTCCATGTGCATTTGTACATTTATATACATTTGATGTGTTATAACGGTATAATGATTCATCGATAAAGATAATCATCATTTATCATCAGTAATACATGTTATCATACATTGTCATAATATGTATGAAAGTCTTAAGATTTGTATCAATCTTAAGCATTTAAAGATTATTGAGCATATATACAAATTGGCCTTAAACCTATGTCATTTAGACGCATACAGTTTTATACAAATATCCTTAAAGTTTTACATGACATGGAGGATATAAGTTTTAATCTCATAAAGGTTCTTTAATGCAGTTTAACATTCACTTGGAGAATATAAAGGTTTTTTATTATGCAGTTTAGCATTTGGTGAGAGGAAACAAGTTTTTCTTTAATGCTATTTAGGATTCGGTGTAAGAAATAGGAATTCTCTAATGCAGTTTAGCATAAAGGTGGAGAAATCGAGACCTACAAACGAAGATAATATAATTTAAATTATAAAGATATCGTCTCAATTTGTCACACTCTATTTTTCCATTTATGTTAGTGAGGTATTATGTATACATGATTGTATTAAATTTGTGTCATATATGACACATACATTTGATACTTTTTGGTATTGAAAGTCTTGTAGGACGGAATGATGGATTTTCGTTATCTTTGAATCAAATATTTTATTTTTAAACTTAGTCAACTAATATAGTAGAGTAGCGTAACCGAGTTTTTAAACTGTTTTCAATTAGAGTCAATATCGCAATTAAGTATTGTCCAAATGGGAGAATGTTGGAGATTTTTTACTTCTCCCATAAAGTTGGACAATATTTAATTGCAGTTTTTGGTTTTTCAAATAATTTATCAGTTAAGTTACATAATTTGATCCAAATAAAAATAATAAAATTACCTAATAAATAATCTAAATCAATGGATCAAAATCTGGGTGAAAAACGAATCCCGATCAGTATGGACTAGACCCATATTGAGCCTGTGATGGAAAAAAGCTTGATATGGAAGTTATATATAAATGTTAAGATCTCCTACAGTTGTTTATATCATTCGTAAGTATAAAGATTTTCTAACTTGTTAAGAGAGCTTACATTTTGATAAAACTGTAGAAAGGCGTTAATCACATCCCGGTAAGCGATTCCCGTGAAGACAACGATGAATTCGCGTCCATTTCAATTTCGAAAAGCTTGTTTGAAGTTATGAATCCAAAATCAAGTATTTTTCACATTTTTCATTTGTTATCCTTTCACGTTCAATCCGTGTATATTACATTAAAAATATTAAATTTAAAATTAGATATTTTAAGATATTAAAATTTAAGTTATATTTTATTATAAATATTGAGGTCTCAATTGCACCGCCTTAAAGGCAACCCGCTGAGATTGAAACAGACCACACATCCTGGTTTCAGACGTCAATCAGTGGTTATTAATCCAATCCGACCTAGTATCTGGAAACCTGATATATTGTTCTACCGTACTAGTGGGGCCCCTCTCCGTATGCAGGACCTGACTATACTTACAAGTGTATAAGAAGCTACGAGGTTACGGTTTGAAGGACCAAGTTAAGAAGCTTACGGATGGAACATAATTTAAGGTAATGAACTTTGTACTATAAATACCCATAAAATCCTACGTTGAAACGCCCACTGTACCCGCTGTACTGCAATCTCCGTTCAATTTGAGCTCAAAGCTCATCTGTTAAGCTCTTATCTGTCGCCTTGGTTCCTGGCATATTCTTATCTCCGCGAATGGCCCTCAGTTTATTGGCACGTGACGTGTCAGACCTATGTCTTGGGAAACCAGCGTTAAGGTCCCTGTCTGTTTGTGGAACCATCGCCGGCGCTTTGTCGGGTCTGAAGAGATTCGGTGAACCATTCTTGAGTGTGTGGAATTGTGACCATCGCTATCGTAGCTCGGTGAGATCGAACGTTAACGGTGATGTTGATGAATGTCAATGCATTGGGAAGGTCTCGTTGGTGGACGTTATATGCTTCTTATCCAAAGAAGAAAATCTGAAGAACCCATCAACTGCTCTCCAAGAACCCGTCTCAGTGCTTATTCCCAAGGTCCACGGCCTTCTAAGGCACTTGGAGCCTCATGCCAGGTATGTGCTGCGAAGTTGTTTTTCATCATGTAAGACGTTCTGCTAATCAGGTTGCTCATAGCCCAAGCTTCCCGCACCATGGCAAACGTAGGCGAGTGGTGTTGTAATTATCCATCTTATGTACTGTCTCTTTGAGTTTGGATAGCTAATATATCTCTTCCCTCTTCTCAAAAAAATAAAAGGGTCCTTCTCTGTCTCTCTCTCTCTCTCCTTTTTTGGTTTTTGTTCTTGGGGTGCGGGTGTTGGGTTCAACAGAAATTATGGCGTTTTGGTTTTACATTTGAGTGCTGGTAATCCCATCTCGTATTCTTTGATTTGCGCAAATATTGTTGTTTTTTCATTTTCGTAGCTAATATTGCAAGTTTGATTGGTTTGGCAGCTTGTTGGAGGCTATTGATCTCATACTTGAAGGGGCACAGATTTTAGTGATACCAATTCACAGCCCCTTCTCGAGGAAAAAGCCGACTCATAAGCCTCCCTCCATCTTCACTGTTCATAACAACCGGGAATACTGTTGTCTTACTCATGAAGATATTGTCCGATACCTCCTCAATTTCATAGGCCTCTTCTCTCCGATCTCCAGCTACACTATCGAGTCCCTCGCCATCATTGACGCCGAATCCGTCTTGGCCGTCTACTGCCATGATCCTGCTTCCTCTGTATTGCCTTTGATATCCGAGTCCGTGGTTAAGCAGACTTCTGTTGCCATTCTTGATTTGGGAGGGAAGTTGATTGGTGAAATTTCGCCAATGATGTTGAATTCATGTGACGAGTCAGTGGCTGCTGCGATTGCAACACTCACTGCTGGGGATTTTATGGCTTATATTGATTGTGGCGGCCCCCCTGAAGACCTGGTGAGGTTGGTGAAGAAAAGGCTGGAAGACGGGAACTTTGAGGCAGCTATAGAGTTGGTGGATTACAAATCAGGGATCTCATCGCCATCCACGTATTCATGCTCTTCTTCAGATGAAGAGTTCGGAAACGCAAGGAGTAACAGTGCAAAGTTTAGTGGAAATTCAATGCGACTAGTGAGGAGTCCTGCCGATCCTATTGTGTGCTATCCATGGAGCTCACTAGTTGCTGTCATGATTCAGGCACTCTCTCATCGTGTGAGTTATGTGTGGGTTGTAAAAGAGGATGGCACTTTGATCGGAGTTGTTACCTTTGCAGGAATAATACAAGTTTTCCGGGATCGTCTGAAATCAATGTCCTAGCGCTTAACAAGATGGACAGACATGCTTCGATGCCAAACTATATGAGATGCTGTTACCTCTTGCTAATGGTTTGTTTTCTTATGCATGTATCGGCAAAAGATTCAATCTTGTCATTTGCCATAATTTGCTTGTGAACTGGTGCTTGAAACACAAAACTGTTCTTTCAGGATGAAAAATACAGCTGCGGGATATAGATAATGACATTTGTTTCCTTCTACCAGGCAAGACATAACAATCATCTGTTCCTGCAATTAAACATATACTTTTTCACTATCAAAATCATTATTTGTTCTCCATTGATCAAGTTAAGGTATAGTGTAGACGGCGTAGGCTTTAATTGACATGATAACTGAGACGTTCGCTCAAAGTACAATAGTGGTCACCAAGAATGAAACTTTCGTTTCTCTCCTATTACCTCTAAACGGATATAAGCTGCTGGCAAGCAGAACTGTGGAGAATGATTACGCGGACCAAGGACTTATACAAGTGATGGGATAACATCTCTTTCCTCAGTATAGAAATCGGTTATTAAGCTCAGAGACACAAGACGACAAAGCTTTTCGTAACTGGAGATTCTCGGAGTCCATTTCCAGTGCATCTTCATATAGCCTCTTCGCCTGTTTTAGTAACTTCACCTTTTCCTTACTGTTAGATGGCCGTAAGCGAGATCTTTGCTGCAATGCTACTCCCCATCTAAATAAAGCTGCATTTTGCACTTATTAGAATTGCCAGGAACCTCCAAATTTCTAATGCAGAAAGAAGACACAAACACACACACATACACACATATATGTGTCAAAGCCAAATAAGAAGTTACAAAGTTGCCTGGACTTGCAAGTGAGATAAAAGTTATCTTTATTCAATTGCAGCCAGATTTCAAAGTGTTTAGATAGATGACGCACATCTTTCATCTAGTTGCACGGTAACCATTTATCCATAATACGACCTAGATTCCAAGATTCATGTCGTGGTATCTGAGCATCAAACATGAATGACACAAACTTAAGGTGTAATAATATCATTGTCCCTACTTCTCAAGCAACAAAACTTACCATCTGGAGCATAAACGTTTCCTTTAGACAACATGGCATCAAATTTATCAATTGCAGCCAAGAAAACTTTGTCAGCATCCAAGGAAGCTTCCTGAAATCAAGAGATGTCAGAAGATTCAGAAAATTTTGAAATCAAAAGTAAGATTGCCAGAGCAATATCCATGACCCACATTACTTACCAAACTACAGTAACCCCGCAGCTCATAAATGAGTTTTGAGCAATACTAGCCGAACCAATGATAAATCATAAATTTGTCAAGGGTGAATACTTACTGGTCCAATATCTGCTATCAACTGTGCTCGAAAGGATAGAGCAAGGCCCCAGTTGTACAAGGCTCTAATGTCATTTCCATCAATTGTTAATGCCAGCCTATATCTTCTGCCTGCCTCCACAAGAAGTTCTTCACATTCTTCACACACACTCGCAAGGTTAGCTGCAATTTGGTCTTTATTTATTTGATCATGTGCACGTCTAAGATTTCTAGCCTGATTATCAACAGATAAGAGGCTTCTTTTTGAAAGAAGAGTTCTCAACTCACGGCTAATCTTTAATTTCAGTTCTCCATGAACAAGATATGTGTTTCCCAACTGACCAACGGCCAATAAACTCATGGGCTTCATGGCTATGGCTTTGGTAAGTAAGTTGGCAGTCTTCTGTAGCATGATCTCTGCAGGTTCATCATCATGTCTGCCTTTTATACACTCCTTGGCTTGCTTCAGGAGGTTGCTTGCTTGCGTAAGATACTTATCAAATACAACGTCATCTGAAAAGGCTGAAGAAGAAGATGCACCAATTCCGTCCTCGAGAATAGACTGATCGTTAGCTAAATGTAAATCATCATTTTCCCTCTTTTTTCCAAATTGGGATGTGTAAGTCTCATCAACACTCATCTTCCTACTGCAAGAAGACCTGTACTTTCTGCTGTCAAACATCTGCTGATGCACAAAACAAGCATCTGTTTCTGAACTTTTCAATCTGACACTAAAATCGACAGAGTCAAGCATACTATCGTCAGATCTCCATCCTTCACTTTCATGGTCTTGGTCCATCTTCCAAGAAGCATGGTTATTATTCACGAACTGCAACCTATTACTTTGGTAGTAATACGCTTCGCTATTGACAAATCTTTTTGCATTTCCAACTACCACGTTGGAGTTTACATTTGGATCCTTAGAACCTACTTCAATTCTTCTTTTACTATCCCAATGCAAAGCAGATTTATCAGACGAACTTTGGGATTGACAAATTTTTTTATTTCTGTTATCATCAATGAGACCAATAGTTTCTTCTTTGTTAGGTGAGGTGGAGATACTTCCTTCAGTTTGTTCACTGCCTGTGCCATCAGTGTTCCCTTGCCTAAAATTAGCTCTCTCTTTTACTTTATTAGGTTTTGAATCAACTGTTTTCTTTCCAAACAAATTTGCAAAAATTTGCAACAACTCAAACCCAACTTCACCAGTCTCCTTACTCTTCCTACTCGCTGGCTTCAGATTCTCAACCAAAGCATTGTTAGCGGTTCCAACAGTATCAATAGTAGCCTCATTAACATATCTAGCATTCTGAGCCGATAACTTTATAGATTCAATAACATTAAAGTAATTTTCCAAATCGCCCAATACAATTTCTTTAGTATTTATAGCTCTTTGTATATCATTCATCAAAATACTGACTTTGTCATCAAAACTATCAAAAAAATCCACCAAATTCTTCATCCTATCGCTATGACCCCTAAAAATTTCATCACTGTCCTTATTCTTACTTGCATTCACAGTAAGCTCACTGAAACTCCCACCCTGTACGAACCCAAATGAAAAACCAATAGCAAAAACCAAGACAGTAGCAGGAAATATTACAATTGACGAGACTCTAACCCTAGAAATGGCAAGAGCACAGAAAACCCCCAATAAGAAGATAAAGACATATCTTTTGTCATCAATTCCAATAGAAACCAGAAAATCACGCAGCAAATTCGACTCACCAAAGTTGGCCCAGTTTCCAGCAACTTGCAACTCGTCCCAACCACCATAACCAAGTGTATCAGAACTGTGAGACGCTTGGATGGCAGAGAACTTTGGGGGTTCAGAAGGGGACAAAGAGGTTGGCTGGAAAATGTGATAAAGTTTGCAGCTTTGACGAGAAAGTGATGGAAAGTGGAAGAGATAATTAGAGTTAAAGAAGAAGGGATTTGAATTATTAATTGGATTTACAGAAATTAGGGGTTTCATGATCATTGGTTTGAAATGGAAGTGAGCAATAGATGAAATTCAAAATTGGCAAGAAGAGGAAGAGAAAGTAATCAATGGGCTATACTTTGGGCTGAAACGTAGCACATACGACGCCGGTTCTCCGTTTGTGTAAGCTTTGTGAGTGAAACAAATGACGTGTCGCTTGGTTAGTAACCTGTTCCAATCAACGTTATGAATGTCGTATGACCCGATTTGATGGGAGAAAAAATAAAGTAAATTTAGAATATAATTTTTAAAAAATAAATATATAAAAAGTAAAGATATTTTTATGTTTGAGAATTACAAGAATTCTAATAGAAAAGTTGGATGGATTCTTATTATATTATTTGGTATACAACAGTATTTCATAAAATGTAATTTAATTTTGACTTGTGTTTTTAATTATATCCCTACAAACCGAATAAAAATTGAAATCGTTAAATAAGGAAAAAATATGAACTAGAAAATTATCGATTGAAACTTCTGAGCAAAATTATTCAAAATCTTACTAACGAAAGAACAATAAGAATAGTTGAAAACTGTATTATGAATATCCGTACGTATCGGATCAAAACTAGTACAAAATAAATGGTGGGTTGTAACGGGTTTAAATACAGGTTAGTACCGACCTGTTTTAAACAATACTAGTCGGTATTTAAAATATTGGCCAAATATCGGTCGATATCGGAAATTTAAAAAAATATGAAAAAAATTTTGCAAAATTGTCAAAAAAAAATAAAAATTCCCCTCCTTCTAATCTTTCCTTCCCCCATTTTTTAAAGTTTTTAATTAGTTATTTTATTTATCTCAACTTTTATAATTATTGTGAATTTATAATTTTTATTTTAAAATAATAATAAATATTTTTATTACTAATAATAATTATAAATTAAATAAAACTTAAAAATAA
>JANZLF010000002.1:34813514-34826444 GCA_026546835.1 Erythroxylum foetidum
ATTAATTTAATGCAAAATTTTAGTTTTCTTGAGAATTATTTACAAGTTCATTATATTGAATTAAAGTAATGAACAAAGAAGATTCAAAATTGGATATATATATATGACTGAAGTAGCTAACATAGAAAATTATACATATGAATAGATAGAGTCATGAATAAAGAACATCAAATGGAAACCTAGAGATAAAACCATATAATCTTTCTCATTTATAGTGAAATATATCACAGGGCTCTATAGAGCGAGTTAATGCATTTATAGAAGCTTTGATTAAAAAGACGTTCCAATCAATCAACTTAAGAACAAGGGCTATATGTCTTAGGCAGAGATGGTAATTTTTGTTCGACCAACCCAGCCTGGCCTAAAATTAATAAGCTCAGCCTGAGTTGACCAAGCTTTAGACCAAGCTAGTTTTTAAATTTTTAGGCTTCGATCCAATCTCAAACTTGAGTTTCCTAGCCCAAACTAGCTTGAAGTTCAAATACATAAAGTAAAATGACATCATTTAAAGTAAAATGATGTCATTTTTAAATTTTTAATTAAAATTTTCAATCAAGCTTAGTTCGATCCTAATCAAGCTTCAAGCCTCCCAAACCCAACCCTGCATAATTGTAACAGCTCGTTTTCCCATATTAAAGGTTAGAACCCTAGAATACTGTATATGAGAGATAATATTGAGAAACTAGGACATGCATTTCATACTCATGCATCATTTAGCATACATACACATGAATATAACTGCATACATTACAATGATTGTACATGCACTCATTTGACATTTATCAGGTATAGTTGATCTTAATTGATTTATAAATATGTTTATATTGTGAATTGTGGATATTATATATCTTAAAATTTGATTTGGTGAGTAAAATTATTGACCTAGAATTTTTGTAATATTTAGAAAATTTTCAGGAATTTTAGACTGGGAAAAAAGCTAAGTGACAAGATAATTGATAAATGGTAATAGAAATAAGTGACAAATGGTAATAGAAATATTGATAAGTGGCATAGAAAATTAGGTGACAAATGGTTTAGAGATTTGGAGACAAATGGACTAGATGTTAAGATACTTTAGTTAGCTTAAGAAAATGACTTATTAATTTGGTTATTTAAGTGGTAAGTGTCATGACACGTGTCATAATACTCACTAAGCATTTGTTCACCTTGCTTTTAAACTCTTCCTACGATATTAAAATTTTGAAAGACCATCTTTATTTTTGTTTTTCACTTTTGCCATATGCTCTCTTCTTCATCTTTTTCATTTTCTTCACTCACGACCATCTCACTCTCACCCTCATCACATTGAGTTCATGCTATCCTTCACTTTGTTCCTTTAAGATCCTTATTATCTCTTCATCTTGTAACTAAATACCTAACCTATTCCTCCTTGAAAGATTGATGATTGTGTAAAGCTTGGAAAGCTAGGGTTTATATGATTTTGAAGAAGCTTGGAGTTTTATCAAGTAAGTTGTACATTAATATTCATGGGTTGTTTACATATAAAAATATATGATGATAGTTTAAAGGTGAAATGATCATGATAGTGGAGTTAAATATATGTTGTAACATGGATGAGGAAATAAGTAGGTCTATGTCATATTTTTGTGTATAGGATGAGTGCAGGAAAATGATGAATGAATGTGTATGTCGTGTTCTGTTTTTAAGAGTATGAAACCCATGGATTATAAGTTGTTATGTAGATGAAATAGGTTGGGATTTAAGGTATAATAAAGGTGAAATTTATGCTTAAGAAAGGTGTTTGATAAATGTTCTTGAAATGAGAAGAAATAAGATTTATGTATGATAGTAAATGATGAAGATTATGTTTTGTTTTTGTATGATTGATAAACAATGGTTCATGGATGGTTTCATACATGTTATTGAGTTAAAAACTAAGGTGAGAATGAAGAGGAAATGATGTAGATTTGATCAACTATGCATAAGATGGTTTGTACCTAACATATAAAAGTTTAAAATCTGGAAAAGTGAAAGAAGAGTTGCTGGAATATGTTAGATGTAGTATTTTCACGGAACATATATCTATATTTTAGCCATATCTTGATCTGTAAATATCCAAATAGGATGATTTTAATTTTAAATTAAACTAGATATAAATGGCTACAATTTTATAAAGGAATCTAATTTGAATTTTGTCTCTAATTGTCTTGAAATTGAGTACAGTGTGCTATTGCAGTGTGAGAATAATTTGTAATATTTTGGGTATAACTTGCAGAATAGTGAACCAAACTGTATGAAATTGATGTCTTTAGAACGGAATTTTTTTTAAAGAATGTATTGCCTAAATACCTCATTTTCTTTGTCAAAATAGCTATGAAAAATTGACCCAAAAATTTTGTTTTGAGAAAAGTTAGAATTTGGAAGAACAAAGCTGGGATTTTTAGGATGGAAGCATCCCATGATCATGGGAATAGGTTAAACATCAAATATGATTCTTTTATGTGTGTTTTGGGACAACAAATGGTTAGGTACTTTCATATGATGCATTTAGGCTTGAATGAAGCTTGAATTGAACTTAGAATGATGCTTGAATAAGGGATTAAATATATGATATGTTTAGGCTGATGAATAAGGATATAAATTCAAGAATGGATTGTTATTTCCTAATTGTTCAGATCTGAAATTTTGGAGATGTTAGAAGAATAAAAGTGATCTATGAAGGATAATGTGATCCAAAGAAGGTGAATGATGTGTATTAAGTAAAGGTGAATGATAAATTAGATATTTTGTGATCTTTTAATGCTTGAACGATCTTAGTAAATGATTGAAAGATAAACTTAGAATAATTTTATGCAAATGAAGTGTAAATCTAAGTTTAATTTAGACATGTATGAGTTATGAAGTATGAATGATCTTAAGATGTGAATTAAGGAAATATACCCGGGATTGTCATTGGACATGCATTATACATATTACATATACATAAGTATATGATTGAGTATTCATGAAAATGTGTAAATTAGTAATGTGTAAATATGTATGTATTGTATAATATAGAAGAGCAATTAGAGCGACAACATTCAGACATTGCCCGGACGTCAAGGCAATAGCTATCTAGAGCATACTAAGAGTAACTTAGATGGTCTCAAATTGATTTATTGTTTTGTTTAAATTTTGAATTGAATTATTATGTTATGAGAATGTGTTGATTTCAGATATTGAATGTTTGAGGTGTTTAATGCATGAATAATATATTAGAAGTGCTCATTGTATGTGAATTTAACAGAATATGTGATACTCAACTCAATTGTTGAATGCTGTACTAAGGTCCGATGGTGAATGTGAATGTGAATGTGAATGTGAATGAAAAAAAATTGAGCACAAGTGAATGATTGAATACATATGATGTATTTTACTACATGAAAGTATGATAACATAAAGACAGTTGTGACTGGAGTCACCAATAAAAAAAAGCTTAAGGCTCAAAATGTTCTAAGAGCCTCTGGTTCACTATGTACAATGAGCTTTGTATCCCCAACTAATAAGGGACAGTTATTAATGAGCTCGATATCCACAATGGATACGGGACAATAAAAAAGACACATGGTCACAACAAATTAATAAATGAAAGTGAGTCTCATGAACATTGCACATACAAATTAATATGTATTATATAAATGATTGAATTGAATTGTATGAACCATTATGAATGTAAAAGGTGAATAAGTGAACCAAATGTTATATGGCGCTTTTTGATAATTAGTGAAAGATGTGCTATGTGATGACATAAATTGTTTGTGAACTTGAAACATGAACTATATATGTTATGTGTTATGAGTGAGCCATTGAATATGAGTATCTCACTGAGTTCGCAAAACTCATCAAAATTGCAATGTTGACTTTGCAAGTGTGAGAGAGTGTGATATGAGCAGGAGCAATGATCACCATGGAGATGACATGCGTGATGGGGGCAAACTTGTCATTTCAGTTGGACCTATGTCCAAAGCTAGGACCAAGAGACTCAAGGAGGCTCTCTATGCACATGTAGGCCAATTTGTGGAGAGAATGGAGTGCACTAAGTCTATTGGAGGAGAGCTATCTAAATCACAGTCCAAATTGAATCATTTATCTCAAATCCTTAGATTTGAATCACTTGGGACTTGAAAACCATTGTCTTGGGCTGCATATCATTACTGAAGACCAAGAGGCGCATCTATGATCAGACTTGGAAGCACGTTAGGCTAGGCTTAGACGTGTTTTTATTATTCTATTTTGGACTTGTTTTAAGTTATAATTATATTTTGGGCTTCCATGAATTTTATGCCCAAATCTTTTAGCATTAAGCCTAGGTATAAATACTTATGTTTTAGGATTTTTGGTTGATCATATTGTTTTTTGTGAGTCGTCGGCCATATTAAGAGGAGAAACCCTCTTGTTTTTTTAAACTTAGGAATTAAACTTCACTTATCAATTAAATCAGATTGTGGTGTGATTTTGATCCTACCCAACTTTCTTAGTTTGTTCTTTACCCATTGTCTAGGTTGCTTAAGACAAGTTCTTTGTAAGGTCTAGTAGGTTAATTTGAAACCCTGCATATCAAATTTAATTTTAGTTCATTTGAATCTATCCTCTTCTTCCATCTTTGAATATGAACTTTTACATCTTTCAATTCCGTAGAGCGCGTTAGAGTGGGCTTAGCTTCTAAGACAACTTAGAAGAGATCTAGTACTGCTTTTAGATAGAAGAAATGACTCAAAGGTTGATTAGCTGAGATTGAAAGATTTAGATAGAATTTTGTATAGTTCCTCATTTATGTAGCATGTAGCATGTGGCATATTTTGTAATAGAGTTGTAGACTCTAATAGTTCTTTGATATTGTATATAAGGATGAAGTATGTAATGCTACAATGTATATTTGGTTTTATGAAATGAAAATAAGGAATTGAGTTTTTAAATATTGTGATATTTATGTTTTAATGATGATGCCATGAAATGTGAATGTGACTGCTCTAAGGCACTGCTTCCATTGGGCATGTGCTTGAATGTTTGAAGGACGTACAGGCACAAATGTTTGATGGGAGTGGGGTGCTACACTAATGCCAAGCCTAGTTTTGAGAAAGAATATAGTTATAATTTGAGATATCTATTAGTATAAGAAGCTAGAGTTAATCATTGAATCAAAATAAATTAGTATAAGAAGATAGAGCTAATCATTGATTCAAGATAAATTCAAGCATATGTAAAGATTTAGGGGATTCTACATCTAGATCTTCATTATTTATTAGTTGTCTTATTTTTTACTATTGCTTAAGTTAGTTCTTTCTTTATTTGTTATTTTATTTTTCTTTTTAAACTCATCATTCATTTTGATAGATTAGATAATAGAAAGATAGTTAATACTAGTAATTGTAGTCCTTATAGGATTGAAATCCATACTCTCATAAGCTATGTTATATGATGATAAGTATATGTGACTAGGTGATTTCTAATACATGCGCACGTGCATGCACACACACGCACATGCACACGCACACGCATACGTACACGTGCACATGCATGCGCACATACACACATATATACATACATTTTTACATATGTATCATATAATATCATATCACACCACATCATTAATGGTAGAGTGTTGAGATCACCAGCTTAATTAACATCAAAATAATCTTTTAATATCAGAAAATATAAAAAAAATTGGTCATAAAATAACGTTCCTTTAAAATAATGAATGATGTGTAAGCCAGCAAAATAATAATGAGTAGTTAGAGATGTAAAGCAAAGATGAATTAACTAACAATATGGATTATATAAGAAAATTTTAGTTGAGTGACTATAAGATAAATAAGAACGTCAACCAATGGAAGAAAGAAAGCTACACTAAGAAAAGTACAATTACTGATAGAATAATGGGCATTAGACTCCATAAAAGTGTGTATTTTTTAGAATTTACGAGACTACATGAAAAATAGCTTGTAGCTTACTTTCCTTGAGTCAAGTAATATCTAAACTAGTTAGCTTAGACTTTAAGGCTAGAGAAGAAATTAAGGAGCCTTAAATCCTTCATATCAAATTTCAAGTGAAGAAGGGTTTTGAGATCAATGATATCTTAAAAATCATCACCAATATTAAAAAAGAAGTAGGAATGTATAGTCTTAGAAAGAAATATTGCATGATCATAAGGAATATATTTCAAAACAAGTTGAGAGAGATTGTTGTTGAACTTGGAAAATCAATATGATGGTGTTTAATTAAGGTTATACAGAGCCTTTATAGTTGAAAAATCTTTAGGTGGATAAGTATTCTCATAAGAAAGTTGCACTTATACCTCTTTAGATGAATCACTATTGAGAAATGCATTCTTAACATTTAGTTGAACCAACTTGTATTTTCTTTTAGTGAGAATGCCCATTGCGCATTGTTTGATCGACCTCTCTTCTTTCTATAAGCAAGCATCTTGCTGAGAGATTAGGCAGAAATGGAAAGAGCTGCTCAAAAGCTTGACTAGTATTAGAAAAAGTCCTTTCCCCTTTCTTTGTTATTAGTAAAGAGCTTTTTGCTTACTAGTCAAGTGGTAAGGTAGGGCATTCATAGGTGAGAGACTTTCGGAAAGTGGGCTAATAAAACTTTAGAAAAAGCAAGACAAGCTATTAAAGTAAAAAAAAATCATACTTTGACGTCATATTTATATGTAAAGCCTTTAGGATGAGTTAGGCTTTCTGTCATTCAATAGAACCACCTATACGACTCTTGCATTTATAAAATTATTTACAACCAATAATCAATTTTTTAAGTCAACCAAATCCCACGTATATTGATCAATAAATACTTGAAGCTCTTCTCACATTTCTTTCTATCATAAATGATTATAACTAATCTTGTGGTATTTGAGAAGTTGATAAAGTGTAGTGGTAGAATAAGGATTGACTTATGTTGGTAAATCGGCGGAATTTATGAGAAAGTGAAGTAAATG
This sequence comes from Erythroxylum foetidum, assembly GCA_026546835.1. Lineage (NCBI taxonomy): Eukaryota > Viridiplantae > Streptophyta > Magnoliopsida > Malpighiales > Erythroxylaceae > Erythroxylum > Erythroxylum foetidum. Next base: position 34,820,455 of record JANZLF010000002.1, read on the forward strand.
AAGCATAAAAAATTAGAATTAGAGTTTCAATAAAGGAGATTATTCAAAAGAGGTCTAAGGTTGTCCACTTCAAAAAAATCCAGCACCTATATAATTTTATTAGGAAAAAGAGGAATGTTGAGATTATGAAGAAGAGATATAGTAGGTTTGTTAATTTAGAAGAAAAAAATAGTTGAGAACATTTTATATTCTAAAAAATCATCATGAAGAAAATTATAAAAATATTTAGAAAGAGGAACCCAACAAAATAACCATTATATTAAATATTATATCTTAAAAAGCAACAAATTTGTATTCTTAGCTTTAATTTATTATATTTATGAGGTTGAAGAAGAATGAATTAGGCACTGTTGAATATTTAAACATATGATAATTTAGAGAAACATTACCAATGACTAACGAAGGAGTGAAATTAGTTGTGTAGAAACCATTAAGAGTAACTTCTTCTTAAAAAGCTTCAGGTCAAGATGAGGAGATAAAAATAAGTTCTAACCATATTTAAGATGTCTTTGTTCTCTTTTTGTATGCCCATTTTATGGTGATATTCTAAGATAAGATTTTTGAACTACTATTCTATTTTTGAATAAGAATTGGACGGGAGTGGTTTCTTTATATTTCATAGCATTTTCCAATTGAAGTGTTTTGATTTTACAAGAAAATTAAGTAGCAATAATATTTGAAAATTGTAAATATATAAAAGACAATTTAAAATGAATTCATATGAGATAAATTCAAGTAAGTGTCGAATAATCAAAAACTAGAAATAATGTAAGTCATTCATAAAATTATAAAGAGCACAATCTTAAATATCATAAAGAACTAAGACAAAGAAAGTAGAAAAAATAAAATTGCTATTAGAAAAGGTAAAAGTGTGATGTTATTAGAAAGACATAATCAAGATTGTTTATTATAATGTCTTAAACAACCAATAAAAATTAATATTTTCAATTTAGAATTGAAAAGAAAATCCAAACGAGCATGTCAAATTGAAAAGTAGCATAAACGAAAATAAGAGAGGTAAGCTTAAATAGATAACAAAAATTTTCACCCAGATTCTATAATATATAAGTCCTGCATGAAACAACCATAACATAAAATATGTTTATTAATACCATTTTCACATAATTATCCAATAATATAAGACATGAAAAAAATCATTCATTATATATATATATATATATATATATATAATAAGGAATTTATGAAAAAAGCATCGAAATTAAAAAAATCAAAGTAAACATGTTAATATGTATTAACCCAATTATCCTTTATAGGAATTTTGGATTATAGGTCCAGTAGTTAAACCCTAATATATAATAATTGATTTATATCTTTATTAATAATAAATTGTTGATATATAAGTTTCAATTTTTAAATTAAAAATGCATTTAATTAATCAAGGAAGAATTATGTACAAAAAGAAACAAAGCTTTTGAGTTAGCTTGACTTAACAATTGGAACAACAAGAAAACAATAAGATATAGATATGCTTCTTAAATAATAAGTTTTATGAGATGAGAAGAGTATAATTGATTGCCTTTGTCACCTTGAAGATTGTAACTTTCGATTTGCACTATGTCAATGTTTTAAGTCCACTAGTAAGTAAGGATAGTTTTTAACCAAACCTTACTTCTACTTTAACATTATTTTTTGACAGAGAATTGGGATGAAGGCATCAAATTAGTTCCTAAAATCAAAACTAGGAAAAATTGCAGATATTCCAAGGGTCTCCCTAGCTTAGTAATTATAAATAAGTTGTCTCTACGGGAAGTCTCCACTTATATATAAGAGATTAACTACAGGACAAATATAGTTTATGAGACACTAATTAGTCTTTGATGTTTTGATATTGTTTAGAAGTCTTTATTCTTGTACATATTCCTTTCAGCAAATCTTTAACTTTCTCTCTATCCAAATGTCATAAATTTCAGTGCAAACTATACTTTATTCTTTGATTCTTGCAATAAATTTCATTCCAAATGTAAGAGATTAGAATTAACTCACTTGTGTTTTGTTGATGAACTTATATTGCTTTCTAAAGCCGATCCTATCTTTGTATTAGCGCTTATGAAAGGACTTAAAAAGTTCAGCAGGATGTTGAGTCTAGTTATTAATTGCTCAAATAGTAGTTTATTCTTATCTCATAAGGCTTTCGATCTAAAAGCAACCTTATCCACCATTTTGGGATTTTCTAAACAATAGCTTCTTTTTATATATCTTGGCATACCTATGGAAAATGCTAGGATGGGTGTTAAGGATTTTGCTTGAATTATTAGTAAAATCAAAGTCAAAATTGCTTCTTAAAGCTCTAGATAACTTTCTGTGGCTGGTAAAGCATAACGCATCATATCTACTTTGAATTCCATCAGTGTGTATTAGGCAGCTCGTATTGCTTTTCCTGTTAAATTCATAAAAACTATTGATTGGATCCTTAACAGATTCTTCTGTCAGGTACCAAAGTGAAGATGAAGTGGAAAGATGTTTGTATGCCTAGAAAGCAAGGAGGGCTTGGAATTATTTCTCTCCAATCATTTAATAACTTTCTACTTGTGAAGAGACTATGGTGGTTACTCACAGATAAGCAGACTCTATAGTGCAGGTGGATCCTCACATAATTTATATAAAATAGGAGCCTATGGGACTTTAAACCGGATTCTCTTGCTTTTATTGCATTCAAGTCCATTATGAGGATAAAGAAAAGAATGAGACATCACTTTATTTATGTAATTGGAAATAGGAAGAACACCTTTTATTGGTTTAACAATTGGTTATCTATTAGGCCTTCAATTAAGCTATAGGTAGTAGAACCTTTTAAATTTTTTTTGGACTTACATAGTTCAGTAACTCAAGCTCTCAATGACAGGAATCATATCACATTCGTTAGTACACCTACAGAGTTAAAGCATGAAATTAGTCAGACTTCCCTTACTTCAAATGAAGGTCGCGTAATATGGAGAAAAAATGTTGATGGAAGATTCACCAATTTGTCTTATAGAAAGATGATTATAGGTGGCTTACTAACACTTCTTTGGACATATTTGGTTTGGTTTGATAATCATCATCCTTGAGCCTTTATAACTGTGTGGGTGGCTATATTGAATAGACTACCAACTCTTGATAGAATTGCAAAATTCACATAACTTGCTATTAGTGCATTCTTTGTAAGGGGAAAGAGGAAATTTCTCATCATTTATTTTTAAGTGTAGCTATATGTTTAACACTTAGAAAGCTTGGTTATGTAGATGTTTAATCTTTGAAATCCTGAAGAACATAAACCAAATCAAAGAGTTATGAATTAATATAAGACTCCAGAGAAGAACTGCAAGATGATGTTTTTGCATTTCCTTATCATTTCTTGTTACTACTGCGTGGGATGAAAGAAATGCTCAAATTTTTAGTGAGACAAATGTTCCTAATTGGCAATTTGGTATCCTTCTAATGTAGAGAATAAGGATATATATTAGCTTACACATACACAAGGGATTGGACCTTCACTTTCTCAAATTACAATGGGGATTATAACTTTCATTTGTAATCGTTAAGTTGATTATTTTTTTCGGCTTGTGGTTAGTTGTTTTCCTTGTAGCTTACAAGTTGTCATATACAAGTACTCGCTTTTGGATTGTCTTTCATGGCTTAATTTAATTATTCATACATTTCTCAAAAAAAATATAATATATTAAAATTTTAATTGCAAACACTTAAATGAAAATAAAATTATTAATTGTGAATAATTATTTTTATATTATAAAATAAAGAGATAACAACATTATTTTTATATTATATAATAAAGAGATAACAATTTTTGATTAATAAGATTAGGTGATAAATAAATTAAGAATTAATATTTTATAAAAGTACTCTCTGTAATTTTTTAGCAATTATATTCACCACTAGTAAGTCCTTTTTAATTAGACACCTTAAGGTTATATCATCCAAATATCATTATTTCATATTTTCTGTTAATTTACTTTTCTCATAATAATAATAATAGACTTAAAAGTGATGAAAGAGAAGAAGTTAAATAGTGTAACCAAGTCTTTAACTTTACAATGTAACTATTTCCAACCAATGTCTCATTTAACGTTACTTTATTTATGTAAGTCTTAGAGAAGACGTCGCCACCATCAAGAGCTGGAGATAGCTACAACCCACACCCACAAGCCTTTGCTTGGTTGGTTTGTGAGGTAGTTGATAAATAAATACATTGAGCATCAAGGTCTCCACCAATTATTGTACCTTTTTCAAAGAGAGTCTTCCATTTTTCCTTTTTATTTCTGTTAAACCCAAATGTATACAAACTTAAAGTTAGTTGTGTGTTGGGTGTTGGGTGTTGGGTGTTGGGACGACATATATCATTTTTATAGTAACATGTTGTTGCGGCCTCCATGTTCACAACCCATTCATATGCTTTGTAAGTTCAAATGATGACCACCAAGATTCATTATAATAACTATGTTAGATTCTATTATCATAACCCCTTAAGTTCCAATATTTTCACAATGAACAATCATGCCTTTGCTGAGTACCAAGGCATAATAACAATAGTAATCGTTATTTTAAAAAGATTTTATGCTTTCTTTATTTTTATACCATTTTCTTATGATCTTGAATAAAATTAAGTCAATCATATATAATTATTTAGAAGAGAAAACGTAAAAGAAAAAAGAAAAGCAAATATGTAACAATGAAATAAAAAATATAAAGGAAAAAAAAAGGAGAAGAAAAACATATAACAATGAAATAGACCACAATAACAAAGTGAACTATTTGAAAAAGATATTATTCATGTTTTAAATTAAACTTTTGAAGCCTTTAACTTTGTAGTACTATTTTCTTCAATACACAAATTTTTCGTTGATGCTAATAATATATTATAAAATGAAAAAATAAGAATTTGATCATCCTCGTAAAATTCTTATTTTAGCCATTTTCTTTCAATTTTTTAGATTCTCTTGTAAACTAAAATTTATTATAATTTTAAATGTCAAATCAATAATGACAATTTATATAATTCATATAATTAAGTTGTTTTTAAATTTATTTGTAATTCTTTGATTATGTTAAATCTACCTTCTATAGATAATTTGGAAATCCTACATATATTATGTTCTGAATCACATCAATTCATTTTTTAAATCTCTTTATATACAGTTCCCTCAAGAATGAATAATATTTTTTTTTCATATTTTGTTATATATTTTCTTACTTTTTTAATCTTCCTGTAGTTCATCAAAATCATTTTTTAATAGTACAAACTGAAAAGAATGATAATCTTGGATTGTACCAAGTATAAATCCAGTGGAATTTTTTTTTCTCATTATCCTCCACTAATAAACATATTATCAAATTTCATATATCCAAGAAGCAATGTTTTAAGTAATATTTTACAGGTATAAGTTGATTTAACAATTTGGCAAGTGAGTTTATTATATTCTATTATAAGGTTTTCTCTTTTTAACCATAAGTATTCTTTTAGGAGTAGAATAATCTAATGAAGTGTGGAGATCATATTGGAATTAGGCTCTAAAAGAAACTTGAGTTTAATTTCTTGGATTACACTTGCATTTTATGGTCATATTCAAACAAAAACAAATAAAAATAGGAACATTTTAAATTTTGCAATTATAATAGAAATAATATTTAAAATAAAATTAATTTTATGAACAATATAGATGACTAGAAAAAAAATAATTTGTACTAGAATTAAGCCTTTGGATTAAAGGAGGTTTTAGTCATGGAAAGCAACTTGTTCCTGTTTAGATTTTGACACTCCCTCCCAAGCTTAGAATCTTAATGATGTTGGACCTTACATTACTATTCAAGTCCCCTCTTTCTAGAAAAATGGAGACCAAGAAATCAAACAGAGAACTTGAAATAAAAATAAATCCCTAATTGGATCGATATATATGATATTCCCTTGAAATATTAGACTATAAAGGGCTAAGATATCTCTCTAGCTTTTCACTTCTTTGTTGAGATAAGATCGG
>JANZLF010000002.1:34826454-34851309 GCA_026546835.1 Erythroxylum foetidum
AAACTATGCAAGGTTATATGTCCTCATTTTCATTGATTAGAAGCTACCTAAAGTAATCCCCATTTCGAGGTTTGATGAGGTCAATAATATATTTGAAGACCAAGTTTATGTCAGTTATGTACAGAGAACTAAAACCTCTATGAATAAAGAACATTGGAAGCCAATAGGTCACAGATTTTTGCAGGCTATTATAAGAAGCTTACTTAAATGGAAACAAGGAAAGATGTTATCCTAAAAAGGTCCAAGATGAAGAGCTATAAGTGCAAGGTTCTACTTTGGGTGTTGGAGTGGTCAATGGCCCTAATTCATATTGTAGTGCTTATTTTAACCTAGTTTCTAAGAAAAATTAAGTAGGAAAAAAAGAAGGCTTCAACCTCTTTTAAATAATGTCTTCAATTTCTTGTAATATTAGGGGCTCAATAGCCCCTCAAAACAAAAAACTCTCCTCAATTACCTTAACATAATTAAGTAGAATATAGCAGGGTTGATGGAGACAAATACGGTTGAGAATAAATGAAAGAATATGTTTTTTTGAAGAAGGGTTGGATGATCATCACCAAGCACTAAGATCAATTTTATGGGAGGATTTTGATAGCTTTTGATTCAAATAAATTCAAGATAATACACTCTTCCAACTGTAACCAAAACATTCATATGTTGTGCTTTGAAAATAGATCTTATAAGGCCTTTAACATTATTGAATGGGGCTTTATATTGAACTATCTTAAAGGTTTTAGTCTCCCCAACATCTTTTATAGTCAAACTTAGGAATGCATATCAATTATTTTATATTATATTCTTATGAATGGTGAACCAGTTAAAGTAATTAAAAATACTAAAGGGGTGAGACAGGGAGATTCTCTTTTACCTTATTTGTTCACATTGGGGATGGAAATTCTTATTAGCTTGATCAAGTATGTCAATTCTTAAGAAGACACTTAAATTCCACTCCAAATGTAAAAGGATGGAGATTGTTAACTTTGCTTTTACTAACGATCTTATGCTCTTTTCTAAAGCCAGACCAGGTTCTATTAAGGCTTTGATGATAGCTTTAGATACTTTCAAGAACATCCTAGGCTATCCATTCACAAGTAGAAAAGCTTATCATCCTATCTATAGGGGTATAATAAGTAGCAAACTGACTCTTAATAATCAATAGTCTGAAAATCACTAATCCCCTTAATCACATACTTAGATATTCCTATTACTTTAAAAAGACCATCTTATGTTGATCTTCAACCTCTAATTGAAAAGGTTTAAAGAAGAATCTCCAGTTCTTGTAATCATTCACTATCTTTTACAGGTAAAATCTAACTTCTTAACTTAGTGATCAATAGACTCCATATTTATTAGTCAGCTCACCCATTCCTTCTTAAATGTGTCATTAAGGCATTAGATAAAATCATAATGAAGTTCTTATGATCTAGTAATGGCTCAAAAAATGTACCTATTAAGGTAAGATGGTTATATTTGTGTGCTCCAAAGTAAGAGGGAGTTGTTAGTATTAATTATATCTGATACACAAATATGACCTTACTTATTAAACAAATGTGGAGAAATTTTACGGATTAAAATTTTTGTGGTTTAAATGGTTACATGAATATCACTTAAATAACACTAGTTTTTGGTATACACAACCTCATTATAAAACTTATGGAATTTATTGAATATGTTCAAATTAAGGGAAAAGATGAGAAGCTAACTTTCATTCAAGATAGGTGATGGTAAATCTGCCTACTTTTGACACGATCAATGGTCATAATGGGGGCCACTTTGGTTTGTTAATAAATTCAACTCTCCTAGAAGCACTATACCTGATGGTGCTGTAGTATTTTAAGGCCTAACCACTTTTAAAGGCCAATTAGAGCAAAGTCCAATGAGTAGCATCATCCAACATATTTTGGATCTTAACTTCAACCAAACCATAATGACATTCTACTTTGGCATGGCCATACCTCTCGTTCTTTAACCAATCCATCTTGCAAAGAATTCCTAAGAAAACATAAGGTCTAAGTTAAATGACATTCCCCCTAGTGCGGAACAAATTTACTAATTTTAGAGCTTCCTACACTTTATGGTTAACATTTAGAGACGAGCTAAGCACAATGGATAGGATGAATAAGTTTGTCGATATCTTCTATTAATTGTGTTTTATGCAATGAGGTTCCTGAATCTAAGGAGCATCTATTTTTCCAATATAAATTCCCTATGCTACTCTGGAAGAAGATTCAATAGCTATGTAATATAGAGACAATGAGAACTAACTTACAGGACGTGAAAACTTAGCTATCCTATTATTACACTAATCAAAAAGGAGATAAATCATTTGTAAAATAGCAACAGGAAACATAATGTATGACATTTGGTAAAAAAAAAGAACACTTCAAAATTCTATTAAAGTTAGTCAAAAAAATACCCTAGGAGCTACAGAACGTTACAAGGCTACAAATTATGGCTTATGAACTCTAAAATTTATGCACTTAAAATATTCTATCTTGATGGTTACTCTAATAATTATTTCAAATGGTCTTAGATTGACATCAAACCAAATAAATAACTACCTTATTATAAGCTAATATCTTCAAGCAAGACTACTTCTTATGGAGAGGAACATACATGCATATATATTCCTCAAAGGTGCAAGTTTAGGCTGGTACTTACAAGAGTAACACCTGAATTGGAACTGATTGAACTAAAAAGGAAGTAAAAAGAAGAACTAATGTGGATGGGTAACCTCAAACATATTGTGGACTTGCAAAATTCCATTTATTTAAAATATTTTTAGGAAGCACAAGCAAATAATATCTAAGGCTTTTTGGTTGAAATTGATGGAGAACTAAAGAGCAACAGATGATAAGACACTTGTCCTAGACAATAAGACAATTGGAAAAGGGCATTTACAATTAAAATATTTCAAGTTTCCCATATAATGCTCTATTATACATGTTTATGATTAGAGGTACCATGTAGTGGTTCTAAGGATCTTGTGTGTAATAACTAACTCTCGAACTTTATATTAAATTTACCTTTAAATTTTCAAGAAATTTGAAATATATAAAAAGTTAATCAACATCAACAATATTTCTAAATAAAATTTTGATAGAAAATATTAATCAACATTCACATTAATAATAATAACCAACAAGAAAATTTAATCAATAATTATTAATTAATAGTTATTGTTAGACTTTTAAATCATCTAATTCGGCTTTTAGAAGGATGTTATTGAGCATCCAACTATTTGTTTTAGGGTGGGAGAGAAGCTGGAATTTTACATTTTCTTCTTTTAATATTTTGTGCCACCTGATTTTTTCTTTGTTGGAAGTTTAGAGTTTGAAGCTTCTCCATTTTACTGGAATTGATTACCTTTTGTTTGGTCTTTTCTTGTTTCTTTGTTTCTTTTCTCAATTTGTTCACCCCTTAAAGTTGGTGTCTTTACGGTGATTTCTTCCAAAAACTTTACCTTTGTAAAGATCAAAGTTTAAAGCTTTCTTCTTTGTCAAGATCAAAAGTTCAAAGTTTTATCATTTTGTTGGGTTTTTGAAAAATTATTGTAATATCTTTCTACCTTCACCAACTGCTCTGCCTCTCAACATCATTGTGCTCTTTTGCAAATATTTTACTATTTTAAGAAAAAAAAAGTAAAAAATAAAAATCATATCTTTCTCTGATCATTTACTTTGTCAAAACTTCAAAGTAGTGAAGATTCATTCTTTTTGCTCCGTTGAAAAAGAGAAGAAAGAAAGAGACGTTTGAGTTTCAGTTCTTTTACCTAATTTTGGGTTTTGTAAGTTTAAGATTTTTTGTCTGTTTGTAACTTCTCATCATAACTCTACTATTTCTTGTATAGTTGCTCCCTCAGCTTTCTGGTGTTTTTGAGTTCATCTTTTGGTTTGCCACTAATTAGTAATTTATCACTTATGTAGTTGTTAAGTTTTTGGTTTGTGTGATTGTCATTTCCCTTTTTACCATCCTCTAAATTTATGCAAGCACCTTCAATTTGAGATTTTTAGGTTTCATTTATTTATTTATCTATTTGATGCCCTTCTTTCACTAACTAATATCTCATATATTTTACTTCTTTACTAGAGGTACTTCTGATCAACCTGTTATTTTTAATAGTTTAATATCATGCTTTATCATTATGTAGTTACATAGTTGTTATTAGTTGTTTGATTTTGGATCATTTAATTTAGATTTTCATGCAATTTAGGGTTCCAGTAGTTTTCACACCCATTTATTGCAACATCCTTTTGTGATTTAGTATCAATCTTGCATCTCATTCTTGGCTATTATCAGAGTCATTTAGGGGCTTGTTAGACATGCCATTCTTTAACTTGTATAAGGGTTTAGGATAGGAGTGGCAGCTTTGAGCTCTGATGAGAGTATAATGGTTACTCCTTTACTGAGTTTCGAGTTTAAAAGAAGAAAAGATGTTGACAGATTATGAATAGGTTTTTGGAACATCATGTCCCTTATAGGGAAATCTTTAGAATTAGTGGAGACTTTAGACAAGTATAATATTTGATACAGTATGCGTTAGGAGACAAGGTGTACGGGGGCTAAAGCAGAAGATATTAATGAGTTTAAACTTTGGTATTAAGGGGGCTCGAGATAGCAGAATAGGGTAGGTATCTTGGTTGCCAAAGAACTCATACAACATATTGTGGAAGTAAAAAGGAATAATGATAAGATTATATCCTTAAAGATTATGATGAAGGTTGTTGTTGTAAATGTGATGTGTGCTTATGCACCATAAGTAGGGCTGGATGAATAATTTAAGCGTTATTTATGGGAAAAGCTAGGTAAGGTGATTCAGTAAATACCTCCAAACATGGGAAATATTCTAGGAGGAGACTTTAATGTTTATAAAAGAGTAACCTTAAATGATTACTCAAGATCTGATGGGGATTTCGAGTTAGCAGGACCACTTTGTTAGATTTCATAGTAATATTTGAGTTAGGGATAGCCAACTCTTTTTTTTAATAAAAATGAGGAGCACCTGGTGACTTTTAAGAATAAAACCATAAAGACTCAAATTGACTACTTCCTCATAAGACGGAGTGATCAATCTAGCTGCAAGGATTGTAAGGTAATACCTAATGCTTTCGTGTCAACTAAATATAGATTGCTAGTCTTTGATCTTTTTATTATAGTTTTAAGGAAAAAGAGAAGTCTTAAGAAGCAGACGGTGGAATTTGAAAGGTGTTAAACAATTTAGACATAGAGTACTTTATGGAGAAGAGTGCAATTTGGTATGAGAAGCCAGCCAGATGTGGGAGAGAGTCATAACTTTTATAAAGAATGCAACTTTAGAAACCCTAGGTGTTTCTAAAAGGATGAGAGGTAAGAGAGAGTCTTAATGGTGGAATGAAGATGTTCAAGAAAGAGTTAAGTTCAAGAAGGCTGCTTACAAAGCTCTAATGGATAGCACCACAGAGGTAAAGAGAGCTAGTAATAGAGAAAGGTATAAAATGGCAAAGAAAGAGGTAGGATGATAATCTCAAAGGTTAAAAGTAGAGCGTATGAGAAAATATATTAATAATTAGATACTAAAGATAGGGAAAAAGATATTTTCAAGTTAGCAGAAGCTAGGGAACGAAAGAAAGAGATTTTGATCAAGTTCGTTATATAAAAGATGAAGTAAGCCAGGTACGTGTAACTAAAAGTGACATCAAGAGAAGATGGAAGAGGTATTTTTGTAGCCTTTTAATAAAGGTGTAGAGAATAACATCTTTTTAGGTTATCTTAGCTCGTTCGAGAAATTTTATAATTTTACTTCCTACCAATAGATTACAAGGGATGAAATTAAGAAAGCGTTGATGAAGATGAAGATGAAGAATGGTAGGGCAGTAGAGCCTTATGAGATACCTATAAAGGTGTGGATGAGCCTAAACAAAGAGGATATTACTTAGCTAGCCAAGCTTTTAAATTTGTTCCTTAAGTCTGCCAAAATGTTGGACAAGTTAAGATTTAGTATGGTAATTCCTTTATACAAGAACAAAGGAGACATCTAAAGCTGTAACGACTATAGAAATTACTGAGTCACACCATGAAGTTATGGGAGAAGGAGATTAAAAATAGAGTGAGAAAGGATGCTTCTATCTTGGAAAATCAATTTGGCTTCATGCTAGGAAGGGCCTCGATAGAAACTTTGCATCTCCTTAGAAGGTTAATGGAATTTTATAAGGAAAGACAATGTAACCTACACATAGTTTTTATTGATTTAGAAAAGGCGTATGATATATGCCAAAGGAAATCATTTGGAGGTGTTTAAAAGGCAAGGGCCCCCCTCCTATGCCGTATACACAACTTCTTAGGTATGTGTATGAAGGTGTAAAAACTAGAAAAAGAACGATATAAGGAGATATAAAGCATTTTTTCTATAGATATTGAGCTACACTAAGGTTCCACGTTGAGCCCCTTCTGTTTACAGTAGTGATTGATGAGTTCGCAAAAAAATACACAAAGGAATGTACCTTGGTGTATGTTGTTTGATGATAATATTATTTTACTAGATGAGACAAAAGAGGGGGTCAATGCAAAGCTTAAACTTTGAAGGTATTTGTTAGAGTTGAAGGGCTTTAAATTGAATAGGAATAAGAATGAGTATGTAGAGTATAACTTTTCGAAATATAGGGCGGTTACTAATGTGGAGGTAAAGATTAGTTCAGAATTTATTCCGCAAAAGGAGTGTTTTAAATATCTATGATCTATCATTCAGAGTAGCAAAAATATTGACAAAGATATAGTTCATCGGATCAAATTAAGGAACAATGAGAGGTGCATCAGGAGTTTTATGTGACAAGAAGATACCACTCAAGTTTAAAGGTAAATTCTATCATTTAGTGATTAGGTTGGGCATGCTTTATGGGCAGAGTATTGGCCCATCAAACAAGTACATTGTCATAAGCTAAAGATGACGAAGATGAGGATATTTCGTTGGATCTGCAACCTTACTAAAAGAGATAAGGTTAGGAATGTAACAGTAAGGGACAAATTAAAAGTAGATAATATTATTGACAAATTAAGAGAGACAAGGCTTAGGTGATTTTGACATGTTATGAGGAGACGTTTAGACGCTCCAGTGAGAAGACTTGAGAAGATCATACTTAAAGACTGTAAGAGGAAAAAATAAAGGCCTAAAAAGAATTGAAAGGAGTGATCAAGAGTAATATGAAAATGTTGAAACTTATCAAAACAAGACATGCAATAGAAAACTTTGGGATATTAAGATTCAAATAAAGGATCTCTCGTAGAGAAATTCTCATAAGTCGTTTGACTCTTTCCTATACCATTTACGAATTTAGCCTAAAACTTTTTTATACCTAGCTAGCTTTGATTTAGTAGTTTTTTATTTTTATTTTTATTTATTTTTATTTTTTTGTCGTTGTTGTTATCATCATCATCATTATCATCATCATCATCATCATCATCATTATTCTTATTATCATTATCAATATCAATATTTTTTATTATTTGATCTTTATTTTTTCATTTTTTTGGTTCTCAAGTGAGATGTTTGAAAACAACTTCTCTACTAATTAAGGATAAAGTTGTGTATTAATAGACCTCTCCAGACCCTTCATGTTAGCGAGATTTCTACTATGTGCTATTGTTGTTATTGTTCTTATTCTTGTTCTTGTTCTTCTTGTTGTATTAATTAATAGAAAAAATTAATGATTAAAATTTTGTATATTCAAAAATAAAATATAAAAATTAGTTCATCTTTGTTATTAATATTATTACATAATAAAATACTTAATTTATTATCATATTAGTTTAATTAATATATTGGTAATTATTAATAAATTAAATTAATATTACATATTGCATATTAAATATTTTGTACTTTTTCATATAAATATTGAGAAATAGATATGATAAATCAATGAAATAACAAGAAATTTTATGATTATACTTGCTCATGGAAAATTTCATTAAAATCAATTAGTAATTATTATACAAATAAAAATTAATAATCTTATTTATTAGTGATACTTCATAATAAACAAAAATCAATGGTCGACTTAATTTAATATTTTATTAACTAAAAAAATTTATTAATAGTTAATAAATAGTTTTTTAAATAAATAAAGTGATATTATAGTATTTTAAATATAATTAATTATATATATAAATATGACAAATTAATAAATCAAACAATCTAAATTATACCACTCATGTATTTTCTTAATTTCTATTTATCCCCGTATTCATGTGAAAAAAGTTCAATACATTTAAAACTGGAATATAAGAGAATTTTAGTTTAGGATGAAAACTTATTTAAGATTTTTATAACATATAAAATCTCTCTCTCTCTCTCTAAATCATTTAGAAACAATCTTTCTACTGGTTAAGAATAAAGTTGCGCACTATTAAATTTTTCTAGACCTAGCATATTAGCCATATTTATATTGAGTATTATTATTTTAGTATAAAATTTGTGATAATTAGAGAAATTACAAAAAAGATTTATGTTTTTTTATCCTTCAAGTGGTTAACATCATGAAATCAAATTATAATGTCTTTTTAAAGAAAAGATGTCTAGACAAACAGTTTATGAATAATTTTATTTTTATATGTTTATAGAAGTTGTTGTGAGGATAATTGGCTCATCTCTATCTTCTTCTTTATTTGTACCTTTCTTTTGTATTGACGAATTTTGCAAGTTTTTCTTTTTAAGTCAACTTTTTTAGGACTTTCTATAAATAAATAAAAACACAAGCATGCGGAGGGCAAAGTGGAAATAAAAAGAAACCACAAGGGGGGAATAAATTAAGAGGTGAAGGCAATGGGTAACAATCGTGAGTGCGTGGAGGCAAAGCTAAAGCCGAAAGCGAAGGCCGAAGTGGCAGACAGGACAAGGGAGATAATCAAAGGTGGATAAGCCCATGAAACAAAACAGCCCCTATATGACCTTTCTACCCTTGTAATAATTATATTTTTATTATTTAATTATTAACGTCTTGAGAAACTTCAACGCCGCTCCACGTGGACACCAGCTCTCTATTGTTTTTCTACAAGTGTCGCCCTTTATCAGGAGCGGTATAGAAAAGCCTACAACTTAGAAAAACTACTAAGAAAGAAGTAAGCAGCCAGAACCCCACCTAAAAAGGGAGAGCGAGGGCTGGGCAGGTTCAAGGGTTTGTCTGGGGTTGGGGTGGTGACAGAAATTGATTGCTTGGATTGGTGGGTGTCGGGAGGAGATGTACGTAGTGTCTATGAGGAAGTCTTTCAAGGACTCTCTTAAAGTTCTTGAAGCTGATATCCAGCATGCTAATACCCTGTAGGTGTCTAAAGTTTGTATCTTTTCTGCTTGGTCTTTTGAGTGTGGTTCTTCTTTGTGGGTTTTGATTTTTGTGAAAATGGGTTCTTTTCCTATGGGTTTTTCTTTTTCTTTAATGTGGGGTTTATCTAGTTGTACCAGTTGATATTATTATTGTTGTTGATGATGGTGGAGGTGGTTGTTGAATGTTAATGCTATAGTATTGTCGTCTTTCTTTTTCATTTTCCTTTTGCTACTCTGCTTATTAGATTGGAAAAGCTTCGTTTTTTTTTTCGTTGGGGGTGTGGTCAATGGTTTCTTTTCCAAATCGTTCTCTTTTCGTTTTCTGATGCAAACTCTATGCATTTCTGTCAATGACCCCATAAAGCTATTCCATTTAACGATGATCTCTAACAAAATCCAATTTTGTCATTCTTCTATCGAAGTTGTTCTCTAAAGAGTTCTCCGTTCCCTCCTTGTCTTCCTACATCTCTGCTTTTAGCTTGTCCTATTGATTTTTTTTTTGTGGATAAAATCTATGTTTATGTTATAAGTTTTGGACAGAGCGCAAGTTTTAGAATGCTACATTGAGGAAGGAAACAAACGCTTCCCTTTTCACTTCTGGATTACTTATTCATGTTTGAGATTTTATTTAACGTATAATCCAATGATTTCAGGGCTTAAGTTGAAATTTTTCTGCACTTGTCATCGACTTGTGTGGGTCACCTTGCTTCCTTCATTCATTAAGTGACTTCACGTGTCTAGGGCTTCAGCTAATGCTTGTGATTGTATGGTATAGTTTATCTGTCATAATCGGAACTCGGTGGGTTTATCGATCATTTACCAGCCTCATTCTGCCATGTTTGTGTATTCTTGTGTTTATGTGTTGTCTAACTTATGTGTGTGATGTGATTAGGAATTAAGACTCTGTAGATTCATCTATGCAGGCAAGAACCTTAGGTGGATTTATTTTGTTTTTTGGCAA
Source organism: Erythroxylum foetidum (assembly GCA_026546835.1). Lineage (NCBI taxonomy): Eukaryota > Viridiplantae > Streptophyta > Magnoliopsida > Malpighiales > Erythroxylaceae > Erythroxylum > Erythroxylum foetidum. The sequence continues at coordinate 34,836,708 of JANZLF010000002.1, forward strand.
AATCGAACTCATTAAATATCTTGATTGCTAGTACTGACTCAGAGTCAGAAGCTTATCCAAGCTAGATTCTTGTAGACTTCTCATTTTCCTCTTTTGCTGTATGTATAATCATGATTTGTGTTTGCACATTGTCTTATCAAGTGTTGTTGATTTACAAGTCTGCCAAATACACATAAGAGACAATAAATTTTACGGTCCATTAACAATAAATTAATTCACAAAGAAGATGTGTTATGAGAACTTTAAGTTACAAAAGGGCAGTGAAATGTCTTAAGCTTCCTTACCTAGCTCCAACTTTTTAGTCATAAGATGCAACTTCTTAGTCATAAGATGCAACTTCTGATTATCTACATGCAACTTTTTTGTCATGATATTGTACTAGTGACAGAAAAGTTGTATGTGGATGATTGAAAGTTGCATCATTTGGAGGATTTCAGAGAAATTGGGCTAGGGGAATTCTTGACGTTTCACATTGCTCTTCAAAGTTAAAAGGCGCATACAACTATTAGATGATTTATAGCTTCTTTGTGAATTAGTTGGTTTATAGGTTCTTTATGAATTTGTTTATTGTTATCGGATCCTAAATTTACTTGCCTTATGCATAATGAATTGGCGAAAATTATGCTCTACATGGATTATATTATTTTCTGCAAATTTGACGTGCAGGGCTTCAGATTTTCAGAGAGAGTATGATGGTGCCTGTCTACAGATGAGAATGTCATACAGTCCAGCAGCACACCTATTTCTTTTTCTTGTTCAGTGGACAGACTGCCATCTTGCAGGTGCTCTTGGACTGTTAAGAATCTTAATTTATAAGGTTGGTATAATATCTTTTGATTATTGCTTCTTTATTATGTTTACTGTCATTCATATAATCATGCTAAGGCTGATACCTTAAATTGCAGGTTTATGTAGATGGCACAACTACCATGTCTACCCATGAAAGAAAAGCTAGTATTAGGGAGTTCTATGGTAGGTTCTGTTGGCTAAAGTAAATTTGTGGTTATTGGTCTCTCAGCATTTCCCTATTAAATCAAAATTCCCTCTGTGGGCAGCGGTAATTTATCCCTCGATATTGCAACTTCAAAGAGGGGTTACTGATTCAGAAGAAAAGAAACAGAAGCTAATATGTACCGAGAGATACCCAAAGAGAGATGATGAAGATCATAAACAGTACACAGATGCAGATATTGAAAGAGAAGAAGAATGTGGGATATGCATGGAGACAAATAGTAAGATTGTCATGCCCAATTGCAGCCATATGATGTGCTTGAAATGTTACCGGGAATGGTACTATCAGATTCTCTCTCTCTCCCCCTTTCTCTTCAACCAATGTCCAAATGTTTTGCCATTCTTAAGTCTGTCACTCTGAAGTTGAAGTTCATTATGTTTGATTGGCTATTCAAAGGTAGTTAATCTATTATCTGCATTTGTGCTTTGGTGATGAGGGTGAGCCTTGGAGCAGCCGATAATGTTGCTCCTTTATGACTATAAGATCACAGGTTTATGTTATAGAAATAGCCTTTTTGTAAAAATACAAAGGGAAGGTTGTGTACAATATAACTGTTCCTAGACCACCAAAAAGTGGGGAATTTTGTGCACTGGGTATGTTGACATTTTGTGCTTTGGTGATCTTGCATCTTTTTGAATCTCGACCAAAGATGTACTACCTTGCATATAATTGCAATGATTAAACATTTTATGACATTGTCAAGCTTTCTTTAGATGACTCAAATTGGTAATGAATGTTATTACTTGGACTTTATTAATGGGTTGATTTTGAGTGTTGTTTTGTGTTGAACCTATGGGAAAAAGTAGCTATTTGAGCTTTTTCGATCTCATAGAACATCCTTTCCAAGCATTATCTTACACGACATTCAACTGAAATTTGCTTAAAATGTAAGAGATGCACACGGATTTAGATGATTGGGCATCCATTTTTAAGAACCGATTTTGTGGTTGAATTATGAATTTTTTGTGGGCTTATGTAATGTATGGATCACAAAGTAGACATTTTGTGATGGCTTTGATGTGAGAGGGAATTGTAGAAGAAGGGGGGCGTTATGGGAAGCAACATGAAATCATACTTGATGGTTAATCTTTGTATATGCCATGTTGGGATTTCTAATTATATTTAGTGTTGGACTTGCTTGTGATGGTTTGTGGAATGGACAGTGTAGTGTTTGAATGTTAAGCATCACCAAATATGCGCCCTTTCATCTTTTGGTTTCAGGGGCTGAGAGCTGGGAAATTGATGACTTGTATTTTCATTTTTTCAAATATTTGGTTCGCCAATCTGCTTTCATTGGTCAAATTGAATATAAATTTCATAAATCGTGGATATTGGATATGTATTTGACATCTGAACTTTTCATTCTTCTCTAGTTTTGTTTGCATGAAATTGCATAGCTATTTCTTCGAGTGGTTAGTCTGTCATTATGTTTGTCTGTTTGAACCCAACCAGCAAAATCATAATGGTTTGCAATGTATGGCAGGCGATCAAGGTCTCAGTCCTGCCCATTCTGTCGTGACAGTCTTAAGAGGGTAAACTCGGCAGATCTTTGGATATTCGTGGACAACAGAGAAATAGTTGATATGGAAACGGTGACAAGGGAGAATCTCAGAAGGCTTTACATGTATATTGACAAGTTGCCTCTAATTGTTCCGGACACCCTTTTTGATACTTATGATTGCCATCTAAAATAAGCAAATTGCCATGACTTTGGATGAATCGTGCCCTTGTTTGCTCAAGATTGAGGCTGAGTGATTAGAATTTTTGGTCCTTCCGCCTCCAGTAAGAAGATTCCAACTTGAGTTACTGTGGGTTAGTTGGTGGGGCCATAGACCCTAGCAACGGTGTTCGTAAGTTGTATCTAGCAGGATTTGTACATGTTTTGTATAGGTTGAGACTTGCTTCTTAAAAGCCTTTTTATCTCTGTTTTTATGCCCCTTTACTCCTGGAAAATGGGATAAATCAAAGCTTGCAGCAACAGCACCCTTTAAGCTGTAGATTTGATTTCTGTCTCAGAAACTGAAAGTGGTTTCTGAGCATTTAACTTCAGAGAATGAGAATGCGTGGTTTCACAACTATCGGATGTGTGCTGGCAGAATCCTATGGGAAAAACTGAAATGCCAATGTATGCCAAGTCGTTGCAGGTTTTTACTAATGTTATGAACACGGTGTGAAGCCAATATAGTTCATTATTCTATAAGCATTACAAGGTACAATAAGAGGTCACATTGAGCATCATGATCAAGTAAAAATGAAACTTGAAATAAGAATATTTACGGTTAAAAGTTTTACATCTATATTATATATATAGCATTTAACATGTACATCAAATATAACTGAAATTAAAAAGAACGAGAAGAAATGAAAAATTTGGAATTCATTTAATGGAATATTCGCTTAAATAGCATTTGATCATAATTTTTATTTGGTATAAAATTTTTATTATTGAAAAGAGTTACGTCATCTTCATTATTTAAATTTATTACATTAAATGACATGTTGATATTTTGATATACAATATTATATTTTAAATCACTCTCATTTTTCAAACTTGGTTCTTTAGAAGCATAATCCGCTTAAAGATCTGTATGGTTAAGGTAAGTTGGATCTATATAACTTTTTGTTTCATTAAAAGCTCTAGTAAATAAATAAAATTAAATTATTAATAAATTACAAAATTTGTATTTAACTTAATAATGATAATAGCATACTTTCTACAAAACTTTAAATCGTTCAACTTTTTATGTTCCAATCAATTTTTTTAATAAAATGGATGAATTTAAATGTGTTTCAATTCCTTTTATACCTAGTTGCAATAATACATTAACTCCTTTAAATTGCAATCCTTTACGATTATTAAATAACACTTCTGAATTGGTCTCACCAAGTAATTGTAAGACAATAAAAGAACTTTTTTTTATAAATGAAAACTTGCATTGCCATCTATAAGAAATTAATAAAAATAAAAATAAAAATTTTCCAACCTATTTTACAAAATATAGAGAGGGCCAATACATCATAATCAATACACCCCATGAACACTACCATTTGACCTAAAATTAAATGTCCTTCCTTAATCTTAAACCTTCAACATGTATCACTAAACATACATCTGACCTCTTGAGCATGACACTTTTCTCCTCTATTTACTTTCCTCTCTTAATTGTGTCTTACATTATCCATTTGATGTCCATCATTTTACCAAATTAGGTAAGTTTATATTGGGTATTCCTCGCTTCTCCTACATACTTTACTCTCATTTGGCCATCCCTTCCTATGATTCTCCGTCTATTCCTTAATTCGCTACTCAATTTCCTTTTTTCCCTTGTAGATTGTCAGGAAACAACCTAGTTTCATCATTTAGCTCATATGTAAAGATAGATGAGTTTGTGGACTTCTCCTTAAACACTATTATTCCTCTCGTTCCACAAAGATCAAACCAAGTATATAAATGTTATATGGAATCCCCATCTTTTTTCTTCTGATGCATGTTTAATTTATGAGCTCCATTTGATGGTTTCTTTCCATGTATGTGATATTGCTGTGATAGTTATTAATAGCATTCTCCTATTAACTTCATCTTTATTTGCAAAACTTAGTATAAAATAGACAATAAGGTCTAATCTCTCATTAAGACTGTCAGATAAGGTGTATACAAAGAAAATTTATTTTCATATTGATCTTGATTGTTTTATTCGCCCTCTTTATGGCATCACAAAAATAATTTATTGTTGCTTTCTCATTACTATTAGCTAGATGAATTACTCTCACCTAAGGCTCATAAACTTGGATGACAAATTAATATGAGGACCAAAATACATGATCTTTATGTATAATTATAAAAACCTCTATTTTAGTATTAGATTTAGCATACTGAGATGCAACTCATTTATTACTTATAAACATTTATCTCAACTCTTATTTTATTAGAAAAAAATACTAAGGTGATAAGAATTTAATAACAAATCTTGTAATAGCAAGACGGTATAAATTTTTACTATTGGTGAAACTATTTCCCATCAAATTCGGGATTTATGCATGATTATAGATTAATTTGGTCACTTTTCTTACTTTCTACACTTTCTTATCAATAATAGAAAAATATCTATGATCTATATTTTTCAACATGATGTCAATAAAATGTACATCACAAAGAGTCTAATAAAAAGAATTGTACCTTTTCAACCATTTTTTAACTGCTTCATAAATAGAATTATTGTCAGCGATGAATTGTACAATATTTTCAGGCCTAAGTTTATTCACAACTTCATTAAATGTCTAAAATAGATTATCAACATTTCTAGCAAATCCAAATACATCAATGAATTTCAAAAACACCATCCCCTTAGCAAATAAACTAAAAAATTGATAATAAGCTCATGTCTTTTATTTATCTAATTATCACACATAATTAAACATCCATAAATTGCTCAAGTCATTCTTCTTTCATCCAAATAAAATTTTATTTCGTAAACAAAGTTGCTATGAAGATTACATCTATAGTTATCAATTGAATGAGCTTTATATCCTAGATTACATGAGGCAATAACATCCAACATATGTTGGTAATAATAAGACTAAACAACATTAAATGATACACATGCATTATACTACCATCTAGCCATTGTTGTGTCCAAATTATGAGCTACTTCTTTAGATTATAAGACACTACAAATTGAAGGTTGAGTTTTAGGAGTTGTTTACGGTGTAAAAAAATTAGACACTTATTTTCTTTTCATCCTCACATTAGGAGTAATAATCCTTTCTTGTTGGGTAAAAATATCACCTTCAAAATCTTCAATACCATCTTGACCACTTGAAAAAGAACTTCTACTACCAATTTCATAATTCAGTCTTTGCGTTCTATCTTTTTCATATTGATAACCTTTAAACAAAGTTTTCATTGTTTACTTCACATCAAGACTAACTTTCTTACAAGGCTCCACATTATCTTTGATCTTAGCTAAATGGTTTTTTTATCTGGTGATTTCCTCATCTTTCACATGTTTGTTGCAATACAAACAAATAGTATGGTTTATTATACCATGAATCAAACTAGTATGATCTCAAATTGGATCATTGAATCTTCTTAAACCTAAAGGGACTAAATTATCAGGAATATTAGAATGTCCCTCTGTTTTTCTATAAAAATAAATAAAGACATACATCAATATGTCAAGAATAAAAATTATTGCATATAAAAGTAACATACCCAAAAGTTATTGACCATAACTAATAAATCTAAATCTTCCTGTGGACATATTTATTAACATGTATTGAGCTGATTTTACCTAATAGATGAAGCAACATTATCTTATTTTAGAACCATGTTATACATATTAAGCTCTTTGCTTACTTGTTTGGAAATAAAGTATAACACATTGGTCTAACTAGTTTTTACTTTTTATACATTCTTAACGTTAACTGATTGATCATATTTTATATAAAAACTCAAAATCACCAAAATTTTATACTTACCTATTATTACTTTCTAAGATTTGGACAATTAAGTATAATACTTGAAATATTTGATTAAAATGTAAATATTGTATATATAAAACTAAAACCTTCCAAATTTACTTTTTCAAACAAAAGGTAAGAGCATCATAAACCTAATTAAGTACCACCTAATTAATTATTCAAGATTCCAAAATCCAATCCAATTTTGTAATAAAATTAGAATATCAAATACATTAAACAAGTAGTCATTCAATGATATGATAAAGACAAGTTATACTACATCAAGTATTAGAAAATTATATGAAAAATCTTTTATTGCCATATAGATATAACAGGTTAAGCAGTAAGTAGAGAGTTCGTGTCTTAGAAATAGGGCTGATGAGAGGACTTGTGAGTAGATTGGCTAGTGGTGACGGGCATACAAATATGGGAAGCAAGAATTCGTCCACTTAGTGACTAATTCTAGGAGTTATGGTTACAATGGATATGAGACTAGAAGTAGCAGTAAGCATCTTTGTGACAATGAATCTAGGTCGGGGGCTACTATGTTTGTGATGACAGATGGAGAACTACTATGTTTATAAGCTAATGAGCCCATCAAGTTGGTGATAGTGATTTGGTGTATGGACGAAGGGAGATGGGGTGACTAAGACAATGAGAGATAGGAGTTAGAATAATGACTAGACTTGGGTGTCATAATGGGTGTCATTGAAATGTTTCCATGCCAGTACATCTGATGGATGAATCATTATTTCATCTTCTTATTCGTGTTCATTATGCCATCTCAAGTGAAATGCAGTAATATCAGAAGCATATAGTCTTTGAAGTCTCGAAGTTAGCGGAAAATAATACATCCACTTTCAGGATACTAATTTCTGTTTTATAGAACGCTTTCTAGGCTTGAACTTAGATTGACAAATTTGCACTCTTATAATTCCACATCATCTCCCTAACATAACATACATCCCAATTTGCAACAATCAATTTTTTTAACAGGCAAACTAAGACTCCTAATAAGTTTCTTCATATTATAAAAACTATCAACCATTGTATAATCAGGAAGCAATGATTCATTATACCATCCAAGAATTTTATCAAAACTACAATCAGAAATATGTCCTTCAGACTTTATGATCAATATTCGAGCAATTAAATACAGTTAAGTCATTGTCTCACAATTTGGCCATAATTATTGGTCAGTTGAGTATAGTAAGTCAAAAAATTGTTTTGCATGTGGGTTTGGTTTTTCGTCAAGATTTTCTATATTTTCCTAAAAGATATAACCAGCTGCATCATAAACTATTTGCATTAAAGGATTTTCATTTGCATCCACATTATTTGTTCTAAATCCAGTTCCCCTTTCAAACTCATTTAAGTTCACTGATAATTGTATTTCATTACCCCTTTAGGTGCTACAAATCAATGATTCCTTATGTCGTATCTATTCAAAATAATTAGGGACAAATCCTTTTCTAAGCAAATTCCCATTCACTTTATCAATAGGAAGGAAACGAATGTGTTTGCACTTTTTACATGGACATCTAATCTTTGGACCATCCATATATGTAGGTTGAGAACATGCATAATGACTAAAAGCTTTAACTCCCTCAATAAACTCATGATTAATGGAACTATCAGTTGTTAATTTTCTATACATCCAAAATCTATCAATATTACTCATTTATGTAAAATTATTAATTTCAAACAGTGATTCCATAGTTAGTATCCTTCATGTTCCGCAACGTTTACAGAACATCTAAACCTTACATAACATCTCCTAAGTATTAACCAATTGAATTAATCCCCAAATCAACAAAACAAGTTCTCATTGTGACTCCTAGGCTCGTGGTATTTTTCAATAGTAAGTCTCACAAGAGCTGCATCACGAGTTATGGGTTAAGGCTTATGAGTTAAGATCAAAAGTTAATTAATAAATGTATGGATTTTGAGTTCCTCTTTAATATTTTTGGCAACTACTTTATCTATATTCTAGAATATCACAAAATTATTTATTAACTGAAGATCTTTTTTTCTGTTTGTAATCATATATGTTAGACGAGATTTCAAAGACACACTTAAGGACATGAAAAGGAAAAGCAACAGTTGTTTGCTTTGGTACGGGAACATAAAATAAATTACTTAATTTTATAAAATTGAAAATTTTAATTGAATGGTTTAGATATTGTTATTGAAATTTAAAATTAATGTTAGAAGTTTGATATTTAACCTAAAGTAATTATGTACTAGTAATAAATATAATAAGTAAAGATAAAAATATGAGTAATTTGATTAATAAATTATTGTAACATATAAAAATTATCTAAAATGTTTAGAATAAAATTATTATTATATTAAAAAAGATGTATGTAAAGATTCGCACATGAAAAGTAAAACGAACCTAATCAATTCAGAGAGCATTAATGAAATAACCCACTGACAAAATTCAAATACTTGGAACTATAATTCAAATCCAACCTATATTAATTCATTGATAAACCAAAGTTCATACCATAAACAAGTTTCGGTTGGTGCAAGTCATTTACATTAAAAATGCAAGAAGTTCAAATGGGAGGTTTAAACCACAAACAAATACACAAATTAAACCAAGTGCACAAAAATCTAGTAAATAACGAAACTCACTTACCTCAACTGACATGCAGAAGAAGTCACTGAAGCACGTGAAGGAAGAAGATGTCAGAGCTAGGGTGAGCTAACAGCCAAAGAAGATAACCAAACCAAAGAAAAGAAGATAATGACAATCAAAGCAGTACACAAATTGATATAAATTTATGTTCATAAGTTTTAGTTATTGCATTTGATCATCGCCATGTCATGCAAGAAAATCCAGTCATTTTCCTTTTAAAACATAAAAAGGATGATAAAAGTTCTCTTTTCAATGAAGAAAAAAGATGCAAAATGGCTATGGTGCAAAATATAGACACAGATACAAATTCAATTAAAATGTCTGGAAAATCATTATTGACATTGTCATCTAGTAAAGGAAATGATGTCAAAATTGAATACTTGATGAAGCTTCTCTTTAATTTCCTTGAAAATAAAAATATTGCTAATAAATTAGTTCCTACAACCAAGTAATAATCAATAAGATCTTAGCCAGGAACATTATGTATTTGAAAGAGATCTTAAATCAATTGGATAAACTTGAAAACCTTACTTTTACATATTTTCCACTCAGTTCCTTTAAATAACATCTTAACAATCTAGAGGTAACATTTTATACATCTATAACATACTTATTACTGAATAAACAACACAAGATATCAAAATTTGTGGCCATGGAAGAACCTAAAACTTTCAATACGAAGCATAATCAAGCAAGGCCAACAAAACAAGAAAAAAAAAGTATAATCTAAGCTTTAATAACATTTTATAGATTCCTATCAAACCAAAAACAGACAACAAAAACTCTTAAACAAAGTACGTGGACAAGGTTATTGTTTAAGGAACCTATCCACACAAAATATGAAAGACATCCAAACAAAAAAATTGTGATAGACTAAAAACATTAGTGAAACTAAAAGTACACAGAGAGATCTAACAACTAGCGATGTTCCAATACCTAAAAAGAATCTATGAAGGGGGGAAAAAGAATTCATTCATGTCCCTTACTTTCAGTTGTTATTAACTCAGAAGTGCAATTATAGTAGGGGCTAAGTACTAGAATGGTAATAACTAAATTATGAGGAGTTCATCATATCTTAAATAACCGAGTCAAAGCAGCTATGCAAAGAAATCAGTGACGCAGTGGGCAAGTAAAAGTCTAAAATGATGCCATTAAGACATAATCCTAGCAGTGAAAACACTCTCATAAATATTACTGCAGGAATCAAAACAGAAAAAACGGTGAAAAATTGAGGAATGGGGGAGAGTAAGACAAGAAATGGAAGCTCAAGTATTTATAATAAGTAGGTCCAATCATAATTTGAAGGGGAAAATGAGAATTCTTGCATCTGTAACTCATTATCTAGTTGGCAGGAAAGCCACATTGCACACGTGAATGGTATAATTATAAGCATGCAAACATTTTTCGAGTTTAGTGATTATGTATTGGATTATTGGGATTAACAAATTCTCACTAGAAAAAGAATAGAGAGTCACCTATCAGGACCTAAGAGGAGATGAAAATGATGATGAGGAAATGTTTAGTGTCAAGTTATTATAGAGATCTTTATCAAAGATTACAAATATTAACTCAAGGTTCCAAAATTGTGAAAGAGTACCATAAGGAAATGGAGGTTGCTATGGTTATGACGAAGATGGAGGAAGACTGAGAGACAATAATGACTCACTTTATTTATGGACCAGATTAAAAAATTACTAACGTTTTCGATCTATATTATTATATGGAGTTAGAGGATACAATGTACATGGTCATGAAGGTAGAAAGACAACTTTAAAAAATAACAAACTATGGAGTAAAGAGGATGACAAAAGCTCCAAAGATAAAGCATGAAACATTCACACCACTAGTGAAAGCATTAAGCTGAAAAAAAGTTATAACCGATTCCACTTCAATAACTCAAAATTGAGATAATAAATAATTTTAAGTGCTTTGAAAGAGGGTATATAGCTTCTCAATATTCCATCAAAAGTTGATGATGTTGAGACAATATGGAAAATATGTGTTCAAGATTTAAAAAGAGGTGAATGAGAATATTTCTAATTTGGAGGATGCTAGTGAAGATAAGTACATTAAGAGGCCTAAAAAGGGAAGAATGTTGGTCATTATAAGGGAATTGAGTTTGCATGTAAGAGAGGATGATGCAAATGAGTAACAAAAAGCCTCTTCTATACTAGATGTGCCATTAAGGTTTGGGTGTGTAATATAATCATAAATTGAGGGAGTTATGTCAATATAGTAAGTATCGAGTTAGTGGAGAAGTTTGGGTTGTCAACTATAAAAGAACCTAAACCTTACAACTTATAATGATCGAATGATAGTAGAAAGGTTAAAGTAACCAAGCAACTCCTTGTTTCTTCCTCGATTGGGAGGTACAAAGATGATATATTATGTGATGTGATGCAGATACAAGTTGACCACATTTTATTAAGCCATGATTAGCAATTTGACCAAACAACTATACAAGATGGATATAAGGATAGATACTAGATCAGGTAGGTGTTTAAAACAATGATACTATAAACCAACAATCATCCATTATCATATCTGTTTCTTCTTTTGGCTCTATAGGATGGTCAACTGGGTACTCAAGGGCATCCAAATAAATCAAAACTATATTTTGGGAACCATTTCCACTAGAAGGTTGTTTCTGATGTTGTTTCTGATGGAGAAACTGAATTTTTCATATGGCAATAGTTGTTCGTTAAGGGTGTCAGGACCTAGTGATGTGATTTTAAAACTTCCTTACCTTAACTATATACTAAATCAAAATCAACAGCTTCTGATACGAATAAGATGAGGAATGCTATTACTAAAACAAAAGGAGTAGTGTGTCAATAAAATTATGGACTTAGCTACCGGGACTCAAGTACGATTAGATTTAAGATTGAAAAGAAAAATAATAGATGAGATATAAGAAGAAAAAGAAAAAGAAAAATTAAAGTGGACCTAAATAAATTCTATTATAAACTCCTAAATAAATTTGTTCAGTATGTTTAAAATCTATGTTATGATGAGAATTGGTTAAGGCATAACTAATTTGGTAAGTTAATGAAAAAGGATATTGTCCTTGTGTCAACCTAAAAAATCTTTAGTTTTTTATACTAAAGATCCAACAAAGTCAAAGACCAAATCCACAATCCAACAATAGCCCTTTATTTCTTGACCTTTATACGAAATCCCAAATACAATGACCAAAGATCTCAAGCCTTAAATTAAAAGACAAGTCCAAATTATGCCATAATCCAGTTTACTAACCAGTCCAATCTAATTCAAAAGCTAAAATCAAAAGGTAAAACCAAATCTAAATCTAAATTTAGTTCAAATCCTATCTAAATTCAATAAAACCCAACATTATGAAGCTCAAAACCATTAGTCCATTTTCCTTTTCAACTCAAGTTGTTGTAGTTTTACTCAAAAATTTTGTAAATGGTCCATTATTTGAGGAGCCTATCCAAATAAAATTTGAAAGACATCCATACGAAAAAAATAGTGATAGACTAAAAACCCAAACCGATGATTACCCATACAATCAAACCACAAACACAGTTCACAAATAATGAAAGTAATACACAAAACCTAGTTAAAAACAAAACCCATTGACCTCAATCGATAAATAAACGAAGACACAGAAGGAAAAAAGGATCAAAAGCACACGAAGGAAGAAGAGAACTGAAGCACTTGACGACGCAGAATGAAAACGTAGAAGGGAACCGAAGCATGCCAAGGAAGAAGATAGATGCAAAAGGAAGAAAATGGACTACGAGAAGGGAATTGAAGTCTGCACATGGTGATAGAGAACCTACAACAATAAAGAAAACGAAAGAGAGGAGAAAATGAACATAAGGGGGGGGCACGGGTAAGTTAGATGTTTAACGAAAATGGCCTCATCTAGTGACGACATCGTTTTCGATTTATAAAAAATGTTGAAGCCAAAGCTAACGGTGGCGTTTAAATTTTAATTTTACTAACAAAATAACTTTTCCATTCGTAAATCACTGATGAAATCCAGTTCCGTTGGTACACCTTTTTTCTTATTTTTGTCCTGAAGCATTCTTGGCAAATTTATCGTCAGAAATGACTATTTCATCGTTATATTCTGTCAGAAAATTTTTTAGGATACTTTCCCTCTATCTTTACCGACGAAAAATTTGTCCATCGTTAAATACAAATTTTTTCGACAATTTTGCTGACAGAAATTGATTTTTGTCGCTGATTGCCTACAGCATATTTACTGTTCGTAATATTTCATTGGTAATTTGTAATTTTTTGTTGTGTACTATGTTTATAAGTTAGTGAGTTCATCGAGTTGGTGATAATGAATTGGTGTATGGACGGAGGGAGATAATGAGAGATAGGGAGCTGGAGTAACGACTAGACTTGGGTAGACGGCAGCAATTTGGTGAGTGGCAGTCACGTATGTTTGTAAGAGAGTGAGACGGAGAGATCAATTGGGTGGCTTGAAGAGAGAGGAAAAGGGGAAGGGAGTGACTGCTAATGTTAAGAATAGAACTTAGGAGTGGTGAACTGAGTTTTGAGTTCTGTACCATATTGATCGAAAAATAATACAAAATTCAGTATTTTAGTACCAACCAATACCAAATTTTTCACTCGATACCAACAAGTATTTGACCGGTATTTTATTTAAAAAATTGAGGGTCTTATTTTCAAAATAATAATAAAACAAACCCCTTTCTCATCATTTGTCGCTCATTTTACTCTCTCTCTCTCCTCTCCTACCCAGCGTCCCAACCTGACCCTTTTCTCTAATCTCCTCCCTCACAGTCGTCAGCCACCACGCGCCACCATCGGAGTTCAGACCGTCCACCCATCTGATAATCCTATAGCTGTGAAAATCGCCGCCAGCAAGGCCTTCACGTTCATCAAAACAATCCATGAGATTACCCCATCTGGTAATCCTATAGCTGGATCACACCTTTCTGCAAGCTAGCTAAGATCCATAGTTTCTTACTGTGGAAACTCAATCCCTTCATTCTATTGCTCTTTGTCTTGAATTTTGTCAACAATTTTCCCACTCGCCCAAATTAATATCAATCATCACAACAATAAATGGAGGATGAGATCGCACATTCCTGAGATCTAAGACTTTTGGGTGTATAATCTATAGATGATCAAGAACAAGGGTTTAAAAACCGGACCGGACCGGCCGGTCCGACCGGAAATAGTCTGAACCGGTCAGTGGTCCGGTTCGGTTTTACATAATAACCTCTCTATATAAAAACCGAGCGGTTCAACCGTTTTTCGGTCAAACCGGACCGGACCGATCCGGTCCGGTTTTAAACCCTTGGTTCTAACTCCGTCACATCCTCTCGCTTCGCTTCAATATTACTCCACTGAAGCTCGCGGCTTCTCAGAGGAGACAAAGATCTTTTGAGTTCAAAGATCTGGCCTTTCTGTGAGGCGATCTAGTAGTTTTAAGCTTCAGATCTCTACCTCTAGTTACCCTCGACTCTTCCTCTTCTTCTTCT
>JANZLF010000002.1:34859242-34871134 GCA_026546835.1 Erythroxylum foetidum
ATTTGAAATTACTCACAAGTTTCTTAACTTCATCGGTAACTCCAGTCATCAACCTCACCTCTTCTTGTATGAAACTAAGCATCAAGGAGGTTAGGTCCTCCACTACAGCAGAAATAATAGCATCAACCATTTTCAGGGATCTATGGGTAAGCAAAAGGTTTATGAGAATTTAAAGAAGACAGCGGTTGCAGATAGACTATTTGAAAATTTGAGAGGAAGTTTCAATAACGTACGTAGGGAAGGAAGGGACTCGCAACCAGCCAGCTTTCTAGAAAAGTCAATGAAAACAGCTTGAAAGGAAATTCATTACCCTAGTGGGGAACGAAGAAAGGCTTTATTGAGAAGTCAACATTGAAAAGACATGCGGCGTGCATGACAATTACAAAAAGTTGTCAAAGTCCAACATAAACCACTATAATTATAATATGAATTGATTGGGCCCTGCGTTTTAAGCTCCCAATTAATTAGGTAGGACACGATCGATAGGGTTGATGTCGATTAAGCTTCAGGCTTAGGTAGTTGTTGGCGTACGTAAAACGAGATCTTCTTTTCATGTTAAGTAAAATTAATTTAATAAAATATATGAGAGATTTTAATTATTAAAAATTTATCACTTAATATTAAATAAAAATGAATTTTTAAAAGATAATTAAAATATAATTAATTGAGTAATTAATTAAAATAAAAATTAATATTATTATTGATTATATTATGACAAATTTTATTGCTGTTAGGGAAGCTAAAATAACGGTAGAAAAAGAATTTAGGAAGCAGAGAGATTTTGATACTTGGTAATTGCTTGTCCCTTTATTTCAAACACTGAGACATATTATTATTTATAGCCGATCTCGTTAGCATTATTCAGGAAGGAATAACAAATTTAATAGATCACTAACTCCTCAGGCCACAACCGGCCAACTAATGCCATAAATTACTCCTGCTAACTACATTTGACTAACTAATTGACCAAGTCTTAAGCAAAAAATAACAGGAAAAGCAACAATAAACCACCAACAACCCAGTAGTCTCACGTTTGCACATTAGTCCTACGTTTGCATGTGCCATGCATGGCAAAGCATACGTAACACATTATTAGTTTTTTGACACAACCTAGGAGTCACAGGCGTGCGTGTGACATGTTAAATATATATTTTTTCACATTTTTTATTAAATCATTCATTAATTAATATTAATTAATTATAATATATTTAACACATATAAAAAATAATTTCTTCTTTAAAATATAATTAATTAATTTAATAATTAGCTAATTTCGGTTTATTATAAAGTATATAATACATTAATTAATTTATTACATTAATTAATTAATTTATAAATTAATTATTGATCGTTAACTATTAATTTTATTCAGTTATAATTAATAATAATTAATATGTAATTAATTGATTGATGTGTTAAATAAAATATAATTAATTGATTAATTAGTACAATTTAATATTTATTATATATGTTACTCATGACCTACTAATTAGTACATATATTTTTGTCATTTTTAATTAAGTGTAATTTATATATAATTAATTTACTAATTAAATTATAATTAATATATTGATTACTTAAATAAGTATAGAGTGAGTATTTTTTCATTCTATAATTTAAATATACTTAAATCATAGTTAATTAATTAATTTTGAGATAATTACTAGTAATTAGAATATAATAAATTAATTGATTTATTAAAATAAACTTTGCTTATTTTCATAATACTGGTACGGATATCCTCTTAGGAAATAATTTTCTACAGTTATTTTGTAAGATTACCTTTGATACTATAGCCAATCATATTCTTTTTAAAACCCCTTGTCATCATCTGATAACATTAAAAAAGCTTAAAAATGCTTATGCCAAACCCTTTCCTATTTCCTTTATCCCTTGCACAACCCAGCGTGGTGATATAGGATATCAAACCAAACCGATTTTTCCAAAAACAAAACCGTTATTACAATATCATATAGATTTAAGAAAACTTGACATTAAAATAGATAAAAATTACTTATATGCTAAACTAGAAATGATAGATAAAAATAAAATTATACGAGAAAAACCCATAAGATAAAATGAAGAAGATCATAAGGAATTTAAGATACAAATCAAAGAATTATCAGATATAGGATTTATTAGGCCTAGCCCAGCACCTCATAGTTCCCCTGCTTTCATGGTTAGAAATCATGCAAAATAAGTTCGAAGTAAGGCAAAAATGGTAATAAATTATAAGAAACTAAATGATAATACAGTTTTTTATGGATATTTTCTTCCACACAAAAAAAAGTTTGATTAATAGAACAAGAAATAAACAGATATTTTCAAAGTTTGACTATAAAAGTGGATATTGGTAGATAAAAATGCATCCTGATAGTGTACAATATACAACATTTTCTACTCCACAAGGATATTATGAATGATTAGTAATGCCTTTTGGATTAAAAAATGCACCTCAAATATTTCAGCAAAAAATGGATAATATTTTTAAGAATCATGATTTTATATTTGTTTATATTGATGATATTCTGATAGCATCAGAAGATATTCATAGTCATTTAAAATAATTAGATAAATTTGCCGATATTTGTATAGAACATGGATTGAGATTATCAAAAAAGAAATAAAAGATATTACAAAGCTAAATAGAGTTTTTAGGTATGCAAGTAGATGGACAAGGTATAGAACTTCAGAGTCATATATTAGAAAAGATTTCTAATTTTCCTGATAAATTAATTGATAAAAAGCAAGTACAAAGCTTTTTAGGCATTTTAACATATACTTCTGATTTTATTCAGAATTTGACCCAACTATGAAAACCTTTTCAAGATTTACTTAAAAAAGATAAGATATTTAGTTTTACTCTAGAATTAGAAATTCAAGTAAAACATATAAAAGAATTGTGTAAGACTTTACCAAAATTATATTTACCTAGCAAGGAAGATAATTTAATATTAGAAACAGATGCTTCAGAAAAATATTGGAGTGGAATTTTAAAAAGAATAGATCATCATAACAATGACAAAATAGGAGAAACCATATGTCGATATTGTTCAGAAACTTTTACAGATGCTGAATTTAGATATTATATTAATGAAAAAGAATTATTAGCGGTAGTAAAAAGCTGTAAAAAAATTTATTACTTTTTACTTCCAAAAAGATTTTTATTAAGAACAGATAATACTCAAGTAAAAGCATTTATTACTAATAATCTACCCAGTAGACCCGACTATAAACGCTTACTTTGATGGCAAACATTGCTTTCTAAATATATTTTTGATATTAAAGTTATTAAATCTGACAAAAATGTTTTAGCAGATTTTCTTACAAGAGATGACAGACCATCGATGTCAGATACTTAAGGAAATTCGACATATGGATACAGAGTTAAAATCTATTAAAGGTACAGTCTCAGACTTTATCGATATTGCAAATCTCTCAGGACTCTCTAGAGAAGTCTCTAATTTGATAAAACAAGGTAGTAAGCTCATCCAGATAAACATTGATAATTGTAAAAATTCAAGTCTCAAAATAGTCGAATATATAGCCCAATCTACACACAACCAACCAGATATTCCCACTCATCCAAAAACCAATGCTCTCAAACAGCTTTCTCTCGAAAAGATGATTATTGATTTAAGACCTCATACAGATTTACCTAACAGTTCTTCTCCAAGTACTTCACAGATACTCAAGGAAATATCAATGATTTCCCCCGAAGTGATACAACAACAACAGATGATGAAAGATTTATTTCACTTGCCAAATAACGAAACCCGATATATTGATTTCTCAGGACTATATCCTAGAATCAATTATCTTCAAGATTCAGATCCAAGAGAGGTACGATATTGGTATGATTTTGGAGCTTTAAATTCAATCTATTTATCATTACCAACTTTCCAGAGATAAGTTATTTATCACAATGGATAAAAGATGGAGTACGAGATTGTTATCATAACAATCCCACAATAACTCCCAAAGATATTCTAGTATTAAAGTTTTTGTCCACAGGACCCGATTTCGATAAAGATGGAAGTTATTCAGCTTACCATTTTATACAGCTTGAAAAAGATGATACATTTTCGATATCTGTAAACAATGAAAAAATCAAAGATTATGTTAAATTTGAAGAAAAAGATATTCATTATAAAAGAGCCATTGGAATTCGAGTAGTCCTTCAAAGACTAGAAGCCATCTTCAAGAAAGGATTTTGGACTTATAGAGGACAAAAGATACATTCATCGGTGATGATATCTCCAGCCAAAGTTACCCCAGTAGCAGCTCAAAATTTCCTAATGACAAAATTGAAGTTACTGAAAACAGGAGAAATAAAATTGAGTTATCCAACCCAGCAAAAAATTTGTCAGTTTTGACTTTCGAAGACACCCAAAAGATATGTGTCCCGCATGCACTCAGAAGATAACGATTCGGGAACAGCCAGCAGAAGAAGAAGATATTGAGTAGATGCATCCAGATATGTAATCTAGAAGATAGGATACGTGTCTAGCAAAATAATTGTATATTGGACCCATGTAAATATCTATTAGCTACGTGTCTTCTAGGTAGGACCCATGTAACAAATATCTATTTGTCTAGTAATTTACTCTTCCTACTATAAATAAGTGACTCTAATGTAAAAAGAGGCATCGATCACATAGCCTCACTCAGCTTAGCTTCTCTTATGTACAACTCTCTCATGTTACAAAAATAAAAAACTTCTTTCTTACATTCATTATATACTTTACTAAAGCATATAAAGAGGAAAGCACTTCAACTTCTTTAACTTTTTTCTTACGCTTTGAAGCAGGAAACGAAACAAGGCTGTGTTGAATATTGCTGAAGGAACTACAGAAGAATTATTTTAGTTCTTCAAAATTAAGGTTGGGGCTGAAACGCTCAACAAAAGTTTTGTGGTACAACTCGACTATATTTTGGTCAAATCGAAATTAGGTAAGGAAGCGTGTTGGACCCTCTTTTTTATA
Source organism: Erythroxylum foetidum (assembly GCA_026546835.1). Lineage (NCBI taxonomy): Eukaryota > Viridiplantae > Streptophyta > Magnoliopsida > Malpighiales > Erythroxylaceae > Erythroxylum > Erythroxylum foetidum. The sequence continues at coordinate 34,864,228 of JANZLF010000002.1, forward strand.
TCAATTGTGCTGAGTATAGAATGGATCTAAGAAACTTTCTACATCCCCCCATGAATGCCGAAGCATATGGAGAACATCTAAGTCGCTTAGACTTAATTTCAAAAGATAGTATCAACCATTTGATAAATGAATTAAGATCGTATTATGCTGCAGAAGTTCTGCAAATAACAAAGATATGGCTACAAGAAGACCAGACTATAAACCAATCATGTATTTTATGTCTAAGCAAATTCAGATATTGGAATTAATTCAGAATACTCGATATGAAACAAAAACAATTATAGATTTTACTCTCCTCGAACTGGAACAAAATAATAAAGATTTTGGCCCCCCATCAACACCACTTGGATTTGATTAAAGATCAACCCGAATGCAACAGAAGAATTGCACTTCCCCTCCAAAATGGTATCAGAGCTTAGAACTTCGAAAAATAACCAAGAGGTTGAAAATAAGATAACTCTACTAGGTTTGTTTATTTTATTTAAATTATTATGCTTATATTGCTATATCATTAGTATTTAATTAATTTTTATTGTGCTTTTATTGTATTATTTTACTCATAAATATATATATCTCTTTTAATGGAACAAGAGTTTAAGATATTAAGAGAACAAGATAATTCCTTAAAAATAGATAAAGAAATAATTGAAATTCAAAAAACCATTATTTACTATGGTCAAAAAATATTACAATATTGTGAACAGATAAGCTTAAGTCTAGAATCATTAATCAATCATAAAAATAAGATGGATAAAGAACACCAGATAACAATAATAGAACAAAAAGAGTAAACTGTAAAAGTCCTTTTCTTAGCCACTTAGAAAAATTAAAAGATGTTAAGAGATAATTCATCAGATAGTGAGCAAGATAATATATCAGAAGTAGATACTTCAATAACTCAAATAGGAAATTAGATCTTCATAATAATTTTGTGAATATTAAACCATCTGGAATAAAAAACGAGAATCCTAACATCACTGATATACCTAGTTCAAGTAGAAAACCACATATACGCCATCAATCAGAACAGAGTTTTAATAGACCAGTAACTGGATATGCATGATTAATGCATACAGGAATCAATTCAGATAAATATACTCCATTTGAGAAAATGAAAGCCGATACAATTAATCCATTTGGAATTTATTTAGATTTAGATTGTATTGTTAATATGGAAGAAGCAATAGATAAATGGGAAACTGCTTTAAGGATAGTTGTAGTAGTAAATAAAATGGATTTTGAAACTATGAAAGGATTCATGGAAAAAACATTGTTGAATAGTGCTCAAAGATTTTGGCAAAATCTGAATGAAGACACTAAAAGATCAATATATGATGATCCAAATAATTTTATAACAAAGATAGGTCTAGAAGAAGACCAGACTATAAATAATTTTATAACAAAGATATGGCTAGAAGAAGACCAGACTATTAACCAATTATGTATTTTATGTCTAAGCAAATCCAGATATTGGAATTCATTCGGAATACTCGATATGAAACAAAAACAATCATAGATTTTACTCTCCCTGAATTGGAAGAAAATAATGAAGATTTTGGCCCCCCATCAACACCACCTAGATTTGATTAAAGATCAACCCGAATGCAACGGAAGAATTGCTATATATATACTAAGTAGCAGGGACGGAGCTATACTTAACTTTAAGGGAGGGCCAGGGGCCAACATCTAATAGGAATTTTTTTTAAGGGGGGCCACTTATATTTGTAATTTTAAAAATTTTAATTATATAAGTAATTTTTTTTAAATATATTTAAACCCCCCTCCCTAACAACATAGTTCTATCCCTGCTAAGTAGTCACGCCTGTGACTATTAAGTCACAGATGTGACTCCGTTCTGATGCACGGTTACGACTTGTTAAGTCACAACTATGCAGTAATTAACACCTATACGATTTTATAATATTTTGTATTAAATCAGTTATTAATTTATTGAAATATTATTAATTAGTTGATTAATTATTACATAATTAATTAATTAATTATAATATATTTTACACATCTAAAATGTAATTAATTAATTTAAAAATAATTCATTAAATAGCTAATTAATTAATTTTAATGTCACTGATGATGATTAAAATATAATAAATTAATTGATTTATTAAAATATAAAGTATATAATACATTAATTAATTTATTATATTAATTAATTAATTTATAAATTAATTATTGATCATTAATTTTTAATTTTATTCGGTTTTAATTAATAATAATTAATATGTAATTAATTGATTGATCTGTTAAATAACATATAATTAATTGATTAGTTAGTACGTATTAATCAAGGTTATGAAAACTGAACCGGGCTGGACGGTCCGACCGGAATTCGTTCAAACCGGTCATGTGTCCGGTTCGGTTTTAGATAATAACCTTTGAATATAAAAATCGGCCGGATTATCAGAAAATCGGCCGGTTTTTTGAAGGACCGGTTATTTGATAACTGGATAAACCGAAATCTTATCGTTTCCTTCGTCTCTTACAGAACGCCTCCATCGCACATTTTCATTTCTGTCTTCTCTCTCATATCTCTTCTCTCTTCTCTCTTCTCAGATGCCGCCATCTCTCTTCTCAGATGCCTCCAAAATCGGCTCTGTTTCTTCCATCTTCTCCAGATCTGGTCGTCTTCTTTCATCTTTCGTGCATGGTGTTCATCGATTAAATCGAAGCGGTAAGCGGAGAGGGGCTGGATACTGGATAAGCCCGATGTTGCTGGTAGAGTGAAGACACTTTTAGGTGCTTCTTGGTCTCTTCCTTCTCTCTCAAATTTTATGGCTTGATGCTTGAATGATGACTTTTAACTTTTTTGTTCATTGTATTTAGATCTGAGGCAATGTCGATTGATTGAATGGCTAATGGGGTTTATATGTTTTTGTAGTCTTCGTACATTTTGTTAAACAGGAGTTTTTGGGATCTCTTTTGTCATGCCAACCACATTCTGTATACCCCATTGACCAAAACAAGCTTTCTTTGATTCTCCAACTTCTTTCTGTGAATTGAGAAGGGTTATGCTCTTTTATTTCTTGCCAGGACTGATTATTTTAGGGAACTAGTTCTTCCTATATCTTTATTTAGTTCTTATGGGGAGAATAAGGTTTGCTTGTATTTTAATTGTTGATCCAGAGCCATTTATGATTTTCGATGAAAACAAAGTGATTTCGGAAGTATTCGATTTATTTCAAATCTTTTCCTATCTATGTTCTTGGGCGAATATGAGCTATCTTGAAGAGACTTTGTTCTCTATCTACAGATGATGACGAGCTGATGTTATATAAATATTGACATGATTTTTCTTGCGTTGTTCTTTTAACTACTTCTTAGGCAGTCGATATTAAATCTTTTCTGCAGCGGTTCCGTCACTGGCGTGAAAACTGGATTGCATGCTGAGGTGCTTTCATCTTAAGAGCAATGGTCTGCATTTGAATAAAATCAGTGCAAAATTCTTTTTGAACTTTTAGGCGAATTTGAATCACTGCAGCATACATGTAAAAAATATTTTATGATAATTGACACGTTGTCTATAATTTTCTGCGTGCTGGGTGCATGGACATGTCTTTGGTTCATGTTTAAACAGATGCCCTTTTGCAAATCATGTTTAGAATGCCTGAAATCTGTTCATATTGGTCAAAAGAATTTCAACATCATTAACTAGACATTAAACAAGCTGTGGACTGTGTTTAGAAATTGGTTTTAATGGAATACATGATGGTGGGACATCATGCTATTACTATATGTTATTTGCTTATAACAAGCACTTTTCTTTCCGAGTATATGTGTGAAGGTCTCAAAGTGGTTGTGTTGCAGGTTACCGTGGTGGTTTTCCTGCAGCTGGGGACGGCTACATTGCTTCACAATTCTGGGTGGCTGAACATACTGGCAATAGCCTACTTCTTTGGTTCTTTCCTCAATCACAATCTTTTCTTAGCTATCCATGAGCTCAGCCACAATCTTGCTTTCTCAACACCAGTCTATAACCGATGGCTTGGGATTTTTGCTAATCTCCCTATTGGTGTACCTATGTCTGTGACCTTCCAAAAATATCACCTTGAGCACCATCGTTTCCAAGGAGTAGATGGTATAGATATGGACATTCCAAGCCATGCTGAAGCTCATCTTGTCAAGAACGCAATCACAAAATCAATATGGGTTATCTTCCAGCTCTTCTTCTATGCTTTGCGGCCGTTGTTTCTTAAACCAAAACCTCCTGGTTGTTGGGAGTTTGGCAATCTGTTTGTTTAGTTACTCCTTGATGCGGGCATGGTTTACTTTTGGGGCTGGAGATCTTTTGCTTATTTGATCCTTTCCACATTTGTTGGAGGAGGGATGCACCCAATGGCTGGTCATTTTATCTCAGAGCATTATGTCTTCAATCCGGACCAAGAGACATATTCTTATTATGGTCCTTTAAACTTCCTAACCTGGCATGTCGGGTACCACAATGAACACCATGATTTCCCTAGGATTCCTGGAAGCAAGCTTCACAAAGTTAAGGAGATAGCACCGGAATACTATGAGAGTTTAGACTCTTATAAATCTTGGAGCCAGGTCATATACATGTATATTAGGGATCGGACAGTTGGGCCCTATAGCCGGATGAAGAGAAAGGTTTCAAAGACTACACAGAAATCGGAGTAGGCGTGTGCATCTTCTCATTTTCTTTGCATTTCCATCATTTCCTGGATAAGTTGAAAAGAAAAAGGAAACAGAATCGGAATCGGAATTTTTGTCTTGTTCAAGTGACAAGGAACATGATTTTGCTTACTGGGTATTGGCATATGGTGTCCGAAATTCATTCATTGATTACTTGCCATTTAGAAGGAGCTATTTATTTATTCCTTGGCATCCATGGAACAAATCAGATGATATAACCAAGCTCTTTATTCAGTTACCCTTGCCTCTTATAGTTGTTCATTTCTCCCTTACTTTCGGTGTAGTTACCTGTTTTGATGAACATGAGAACATCCATGTTTGCTGTTGCAATTTGGGGCAATACCATCCTTTCTATGTGCAACGTAAGCTTTTCAATACATCATATGGAGATGATCTAAGTAAACTTCAGAATTCTAATCATGATGACGTCATTATTCAAATAAAATGATAAGTAGAAATAACAGGCTTAAGCTATGACAAAATCGAAGTAGCTTCTGCTTCTGCATAAAATTCATTTCTTTTATCGAAATTTTTCCTGAGACCAATTTCCAATAGCAGTTTATTCACTTATTTGTTTGGAGAATCGGAAAATGAAAAATGTATGGGAAACCAAGTTGTGTTGGTCGCTGTAATTGTTGATTATTGAGAGGCCAACTGGCTGGAAGGTTATCATCATACGAGTCATAGTTGTATCCATTGTCTGGACCAATAGATCTGAAAGTCATTGCCAGGACAAAGGCAGATCCCTGAGCTAAGATATTCAACAAACCTATCAATGTAGGATAACAAATTCTGTGAAATCATGAACCTCCTTGTAGGATGCTCAGGTAAATGAAATCCTGATAAAAGTTATATGGCCTAGGCATGATACCAAGGCTAGCAGTCATAGCAATAGCAAGAAATGTCAAAACATAATAGCGATTGATTATAATATGTTGTGACTATAACATGTTATCATTTTAGACCATATATTCTCGGTATGGTCATACTTCTTGATCTCTTGCAAAATATCATTAAAAATGTTGTATAAGCCAAAGAGTTCTTTTATATGAGCCACATGCCTTTCACCTTTTTTTTTTTTTTTTAATGTTGAGTTCTATTATGCTTCTTAAACACTATCATGATCTCATATAATGAGACAAGAGCCTTTTTACTCTTCCAATACATTTTAGATTTTTATACTTTCAAATTTCTAAATTTTCGTCATTAAAGTTTTCACGTTTATTAAATTCTATAAAAAAATAGATATGGTATTAACTTTCCTTAAACACATACGTTTATAATGACACATTTAGCATATGATTATTATCAGTATCGGGTATTTGATGCATTTTTCTAAATAGAAATTTTAATTATTTTCACAATTATCTATAAAATCAAAAGGTCACTAAGTTTTCAATCATCGTCTATATAATAATTGATCAATGATTAATCATTTTATTTAGGTGTATTTATCTATGAATATATTAAGTATGATATATATATATATAACACATACATATAAAACAATCAAAACTGAAAGATTAATGCATTTCCATGAACACTAAATATTCAAAATTTAACGATTGTTACAAACAACGAATGCTTTGTAAGTATCCTTAAACATCAAATAAAAAAAGTGAATTAAAACCTTTTTACTAAAATGATAAAATTCGACGAATCTTACGATTATAAAATTGATGAACTCTAGGGGTATTGGGTCAGTTAGTTCTTTATATGAACCACTGAAATTTATATATGCTATTAGCTCTATAATGTCTTTTGATATTCCACTAAAACTAAGACACTTCTCTTCTATTATGCTCTTTCAAGAAAGTTTGCACTACCTAACTATATATGTAAATATTCAATGGAGTATTCCACACTCTAATAAACAAGTCTCAGTGTTGGGGCATGAACATTTTGCAAAGCGATTCATCTTTGCTCACTGAAGTGAAGAATCCTTGATAACAAGCAAAGACAAGACCTTGTATCGTGTTGTTCACTAATATAATATGTAACATTAGATTTGCCCTCGGTACCATATTGGTCGGGTCGGTCGTGCTGGGCTCGAACCCAGTCATAACGACCATTGGGCCAATTGGTCCATCTTTTAAGGATCAGTCTCAAAACCTATCGGCTATGCTAGACCTAGGTCTAATCCACGCGTCCGTGGCCCATTTGCAGGTGGAAGTCTCCCATGCATACGTAAAGACTTAAACCTAGCATCTGCTCCATATATAAGGTATAACTCTGCCAT
>JANZLF010000002.1:34890421-34904818 GCA_026546835.1 Erythroxylum foetidum
TAAAATTATGAATAATTTAATTCAACATTTTATATTTAATAAATTAAAAGTAATTATCAATAAAAATTATGAATAATTTAATTTTATTTAATTTCTATAATTAAATTATATGTAATTAAATTATAATAATTATTAATAAATATAATTAAATTTAAATGTTTAAATATTTAATTAAAAATTGATTTAATAATTACAATATATTTCAAATAAATATTAATTATTTATTTTATTAAAATAACATAATATTATAATAAATATTATATAAGAGATTAAGGAAATTTATTTAATTAAAAATAATTTATCTTTAAGTTTTATTTAATATGTAGTTCTTATTAGCGATAAAAATATAACCACATTAATGTTAACAACTAAAACATATTTTTATTTTTATTTTTAAAAATTGAAGATAAAAATTAAAAATTATAAAAAAATAATAAAATCAGAACGTTAACTGCAGCGAAACTCCTAGTTCTGATCCCTCCAAAGTCCATCCTCTAGCATCTAGCTTCTAAGTTGCTCCTTAATTTCGTCATATTCAGAGTTTGTCTGCAGAAGTGAGCCCTGAAACCTATTCGGCCAACTTCTTGCCTTCCTATTTCACCCAACAGACAGCAATGCATCTACCAACCATACCACAGTTTTATTGTTACAGCGCATACAGGCGATGATTGTTCAATCTGTACATCTTAACCTGGCATGGGTTCCTCTCTCTTTTTTCTTTGTGAAGATTTGTACTGACAAACACTTCAGGGGTCGTCATTCGATTTTGGATCATATCATAACCAAACAGTTTGGAGAAAGTGAAAGTCTCCATCTTTAGTCAAAATAAAACAATGGATAAACATGGGATGATATTAGACGACCCACAAACGAAAGGCCCTGAAGCAACGTCCTCAGTCATCACAAAAACCATTCCTAACTTGGATGAGTCACCGAGTAGAAATGTTCTTCAATTAAGATGCAACTCTACCCTCACTTTCTTCCCATCAATACTTCCCCTTCTTTGCTCCTTAAACCCTTCAAAACCCTCAAGCCTCCCTGCTCCCTCTCAGACGCCCACAAACTCGGTCTCACGCACTCCCTTCAAGCCCAGACCCTCCAGACTCTCGAATGGCCCTCACTCTGCCACCGACTCTCTCCCTTCACCTCAACTTCAATGGGCCATTCGGCTACCCAGAACGCGAACATCCCCATTGGCCAGAGCTTGGAGGAGAGCCTGAAACTCCTCGACCAGACCGAGGCAGCATTGAACGTTATGGAATCTTGGCCTTTGAATCTTTCTGAGATCGAGGACATAAGGGCCATTGTCAATTCTGCGACTTCTGGGACTTTACTCACTGTTGGTGAGCTATGTGTCGTGAGGCGGACTCTGAGTGCTTCAAGTGCCATTTTGGAGAAGTTGAAAGAAGAGAAGTACAGCACGCAATCTCTTTCTCTGTTTATTGAACATTATTATGTTTTTTTAATGCTTAGAGCTAGGCTGCCAACAAACGGTCCAGTATGCTTGGTAGTATATATACGTAATATCTCTGAATTGAGCTAGTGCATTCTAGCTTCTTTTTTAGTTTGAAGGTATTTCCAACGCTTTCCTTTTTTATTTTACTCAAGAACTCTACTAAAAGATGTCAGTATTACATTCCTTACCTTTTCAATGATGATTATGTGGAATCTTACATATGAATAGGTCTTTCCCTCTGCTTGAAATACTTCAAAGTTGCAATTTCCAGACAGAACTGGAGCAAAAAATAGCATTTTGCATAGACTGCAATCTTTCAATAATTCTTGATAAAGCCAGTGAAGACTTGGAGCTCATTAGGGCTGAAAGGAAAGAAAACTTGGAAAATCTAGATCTTTTGTTGAAGGAAATATCAACTCGGATTTTTCAGGCGGGGGGTGTAGATAAACCACTTGTAACCAAGCGGCGTTCTAGGTTTTGTGTGGGAGTTAGAGCTTCGCACAAATATTTAGTTCCAGACGGTGTGGTTCTAAATGTTAGTAGTTCTGGTGCAACGTATTTTATGGAGCCCAGTGAGGCAGTGGAATTGAACAATTTGGAAGTCATGCTTTCCAATTCTGAGAAATCTGAGGAAATAGTCATATTAAGCCTACTGACCTCTGAAATTGCAGAATCGGGGAGAGAAATCAAGCATTTGTTAAATGGATTTCAACAAATTGATCTTGCTTTTGCTAGAGCTGCTTATGCTCGCTTGGTCACAGGGGTCCGTCCTATTCTAACTTTTCAAGGCCACGGAGTGTTATCCTGTGCCGAAGCAGAAGGTCCATTAACGGTAGATATAGAAGGTATACGACACCCACTGCTTCTTGGATCATCTAACAAAAGTTTGACCAAAGTCCTTGGATCCAACTCTGTGGAGTTAACTGAGCCAGATAGGGTAAATGGTGTAATGGTTACTAGACATTTGTCAGACAACTTGACTGATTTTCCTGTGCCTATAAACATTAAAGTGGGATCTGGAATCAGAGTGGTTATCATCTCAGGACCTAATGCTGGAGGTAAAACTGCTTCAATGAAAACTCTTGGCATGGCTTCTATTATGTCAAAGGCAGGCTTGTTTTTACCTGCAAAGAATGTCCCAAGGCTTCCTTGGTTTGATCTTGTTCTGGCAGACATTGGGGACCACCAGGTACAAGTTACTTGTTCATGGGAAATTACTGCTCTGTTCTGTTTGTTGGCCCGTTCCATTCTGACTCCAATATTCTTTCATTGAAGTCTCTAGAACAAAGTCTCTCAACTTTCAGTGGACATATAACGCGGATTAGTAAGATCTTGGAGGTGGCCTCAAAAGAATCGCTTGTTCTTATTGATGAAATCTGTAGTGGAACTGATCCTTCAGAAGGGGTGGCACTTTCAACCAGCATCTTGCAGTATCTAAAAGACCACATAAACTTAGGCATTGTGACTACTCATTATGCTGATTTAAGTCTCCTAAAAGATCAGGATGCTCAATTTGAAAATGCGGCTATGGAATTTTCTCTTGAAACTTTACAACCTACTTATCAAATCCTCTGGGGTAGTACTGGTGATTCAAATGCATTGAGCATTGCTAAACTAATGGGTTTTGATGCCAGTATTCTTGAACGTGCACAAAACTGGGTTGAGAAGTTAACTCCTGAAAAGCAACAGGAGCGAAATAGTTTGATCTATCGATCATTAATGGAGGAAAGAAACAAATTAGAAGCTCAGGCCCAGGAAGCTGCATTCCTTCATGCAGAAATTATGAAGCTTTACAATGAGGTAGAATTTATAACTTCCGACCAATCTTTACAGCTTTTAATTTGTTATCTTTCTTTTGTAATACTGCTACAAGTTCATATTTTGGTTCACAATATCACTGATAAGTCATGAGCACTGGTGATTGGCGCTTTGCTGGTGCACAATTTGTAGCCCTATTGAGACTTGATTCTCCTGTGTTAGCATTGACAAATTCTTGAACGATAACCAACTTCCTATAAATCAGGTACTTTATTGCCAATTTTAACCATGAAAGCCTGAGATAATACGTGATTCTGCTCTTGCCTGTCTTGTTGCCTAGGTTTTCAAATGTGAATTATTCATGATGATATTCTCCAAAAAAAAAAAATATTCATGATGCCTAAAATAGGATGGATAGGAACCAGAAAATTGGAGTATATAATTTTCTGAACAGTGAGATAGAAAATAATAAAAAAATATCATACACTATTCTGGATTAATATTTATGGTATGCTACCAGTTGTTTATGTTATCTTCTTTTCTACCTTGTTTCTCATTTTTTTCTTAACATGATCAAGATTAAATATGAGGCAGAAGATCTTGATCAACGTGTGCCAGCTCTAATGGAAAAGGAAGAACAGCAGGTTAAAGAAGAGCTAAAAGCAGCAAAATCTCAGATACATGATGTGGTTCAGGAATTTGAAAACAGACTGAAAACAGTGAGTCGAGATCAATTCAGTTCTCTTATTAGGGCATCCGAAGCTGAAATTGCTTCCATAGTCGAAGCACACCGTCCTAGGGATAATCTAACTGTCAGAAAAGTTGATACTACTCCCTATACCCCACAGCTCGGGGAACAAGTCCAAGTGAAGGGACTGGGAGGGAAGTTAGCAACTGTAGTTGATGCACAGGCAGATGATGAGACCGTCTTAATCCAATCTGGTAAAGTGAGAGTTCGTGTGAAAAAGCACGACATCCGAGCAATTCCAATTAACAAAAGGAGAGATGCTACTGATTTAGCTGCGGGATTAAAGAGACAGGTGTGTAGAATATCATAAATACATAAATTATATAAACATAAAATATTTTTGGGCTTCTCATTTCATTTTCATATGTTCTATTTTATGTGAGTATGTAGCAATACTTGTTTAATCTGCTTGATGGAAGATGTTCCTCCTTTTGTCTCTCTTATGGAGCTCTGGACTTTCTGCATCCAAATTTTTTCTTTGGATTAAATTAGAATCAAATTCTTTTGTAGAAGATAAATGAATTGATACTTAGGAAAAGTTGCAGAAAAGAGTACTGAACCAGACAAACAAGCTCTGATAACAGGGTTTATCCCAGGGGCTTAGTTACAAAAGGCATCCAGATAGGCTACCCGAAAACTAACAGCAAAAGTTGGGAAAGTCTAATGAGATTATCCAAATGATATCTCATGATCATCTTTCTATGTGTTTTAGGAAAAGCATCCTTTGGTGATGAAAACAGATGAGGAGATTTCTTATGGTCCGAGGGTGAAGACATCAAAGAACACTGTGGATCTTCGCGGAATGCGGGTGGAAGAGGCTGCTGTACAACTCAATATGGCCTTATCCGCGAGTGAGTCACGTTCTGTTATCTTTGTTATACACGGGATGGGCAGCGGAGCTGTGAAGCAGCGTGCGCTGGAGATATTAGGAAAGCATCCCCGTGTTGCCAAGTATGAACCAGAAAGCCCATTGAATTTTGGCTGTACAGTTGCTTATATAAAATAATGTCATTTTTCATGGCTGGTGCATTGGTCTTGGTGCATTGCATGATCAATGTGTAGGGTTGCACAATTAGTTATTTTGAATTCTTTTTCCGAACAGATTGGCTGGGGTTATGGTTTGCATAACTGAGTGGTATGTCCATCCTTTTATGGTTCTTACATTTGATCAAAGTTCCATTAGCTTTCACATTTACAAGCTCCTTTAACAAGTACTTATCCGAAGTTATGTGTTTGATGCTGTGAACTCACTGGGTGTGCAAATGGGCCAATATGTAGAAAGGGAATCTTGATTTATTGAAACAGTATGATTGAGCAAAGTACTAATCATATATATATTTCTCTTAATTATTCTGTCATGCTATTGACAACCAGAGAAGAGTTTAATATAGAAAACCAAGTTTAGCTCAATCATACTGTGGTTTATGACCATACCCAGTAGTAGTATACTTAAAGCATAATAGAGTTAATGCCTTTGCTCCTTTAAGTTCAATGGCTGCCAGTTGGACGTACCCAACCAACTATGGACATCAACATCTGCTGTCCTCCCTGGGTCAGGTTCACGAGCCAAGCCGCGATGCAGAGGACTATGGACATCAACATCTGCTGTCCTCCCTGGGTCAGGTTCACGAGCCAAGCCGCGAGGCAGAGGACTATGGACATCAACATCTGCTTGCCTCCCTGGGTCAGGTTCACGAGCCAAGCCGCTCATGTTGTCATGAAGCTCTTGATAAGTACCGATCTGAGAAAATGAGTGTTTGGGAGCAGGAGGGACTTTGCGACCATAGCATACTCCTATGATTAATGACACAGTTAAGGCTGTCAAAATCCATGATTTTAGTGTTGCCATTTTAAGGAGAGGCTGCGGCGGATGTGTGCTTGGGATGGTCTGGTTTTGTCCGCTTTATATAGTGAATTCAAGGTGTTCGCCCTTCAGCGCATGCTTTGAGCGTGAATAAGAATTGATTACGTCCTTATCCTAATGCCAGTCATACTCAGTGCATGCTTTGAGCGTGAATAAGAATTGGTTACGTCATATCCTAACGTCAATCATACTCATTCTAATGCCCTCGGGAAACAAGGCCCTGTAGGTCATGGGGGAAACAGGGATTACGTGACCATGACACACCCCTAGGATCAGTAACACAGTTAAGGGTGTGACAACCCATAATCTTGATGCTGCCATTCTCATCTATGAATAACACACTAAGTTGGAAGAGAGTCCTAGGTTTGACTTTCAAAAATGGGAGAAAAATGACCGCTCTATTAAGGTGCTGCTCAGGATCAGACCGTGATTCAATCCTCCAGCGGTGGTCGGGCCTGTGACTGGAGGCCCTTAAAGTTGGGAATCAACCTTTTGAAAGAGGATGGCTTTATCTTGGTAGATTATGTAGTGAAAGGCATAAGTGTTTCCATTGAACTTGCTCTTGGGATTGGGTATATTATATACAGTATCATCAAAACATGCTCTTGGAATCAGGCTTTAAGCTCAAGAATGATTAGGATTGTTCTGTCATTGCCAATATATTGTTATTATTTAACTTAAATTACAAATTGATTGATTAATTAATTTTAACATACGAGATTTCATATATATCTTCTTAGTCTTTATCACTTTATATTAAGATTTTGTTAATATGTTAAGCAAAAATCCTTTATGGCATTAACATAATTCAAGACGGACAAAATTATCAATGGTGTATGTGTCTAATTTGAATTTTAGGTAAGATTTTCGTGAAGAAGATTAAGGGAAAGTCTAACTAAAAAGCGATTTGTAAAATTAAAGGATTGAATAGAAAACCTAGTGATAGGAAGACCAAAATATTAAATATCATTAAGCTAAAGGACTAAAAATGTTGTATCTGCCATCTGAATTTAGATCTTGCATTAAGTTTTTACATACTAATTAATCATATGAATAAATCATATTGTTGTTTATCCCTTATAGCGTTACTAATAAACATAGTGTTGAAAAAACTTGTTTTTCAACATATTGAACTTGACGGACTAAATGAGTTTAAATCAATTATTTTATGATAATAAAGTATGTTACTTCTAATTTATTTATATTTGGTGATATTAATAAGTTAATTTGTCAAATATTCTAGCAAAAAGTGAAAGATCAAGTTTCATAGAAGAACAAAATAAATAAAAAATGAACAAAAAAGACAAAGTGAAACACTTATGCAATTCAAGAGAATTTCAAGGCAATTCAAGTCAAATATAACAAGAATAAGAAGGATTATAGTCTTTCCATAAAAAGAAAGATTATAGTCAACCTATGTGTAACGATGTGTTGTGTAGCACCTTACTCTCATAATGCATATCCCCAAATATACCGACGGTATTCGAAAATATACTCTACGAGAGTGGCATGCTAGAACAGTCAAATAATCATACTCATTACAAAATTTTCAAGCATCACTCGCATATGCGGAAAATCAATAATCAATTTCGGCTCATTTTACTTAAAAACATTTTTCAATCATAAGTGTTACAACCATTATGCATATCATCGGAATTGCAGTAGTCACTTGGGCCCATTACAAATACAAAACATTTTAATCATAATGTCATTTCATTACAAAATCATTCACATACATATTGTACAATACTTGTGAATACACATTTTAATACAAAACAATGAAATACATATGCAGGCACGAACTGATCCCAACCTCTATTTCTTACTCGAATGTAGTGACTAGACTCTAATTTGCCTAACTAGAGATCTTTTCTAAGCCTGATAAATAATGTTACAATTTTGGGGTAATTTTGCGAATTCAGTGAATGAACCATTCTCAATGACTTACTTAATCACATAACACGTAAATTCATAAACTCATAAAATTCACATCACTTCATCAATTCAACACGTTGAGTCATATATATTTCATATTCGCTTAAATCATATTTCACATTTAGAAATCATTCAAACTATTTATTTCAACAATTTAAATCATACATATCAAATGCATATGCAATGCTTATGAGACCAACTTTCAGTTGTTATTGTTGTGACCGAGTGTGTATAACTATCCCGTATCTATTGTAAATACTGGACTCATTAATAACTGTCCCTTATTTATTGGGGATATATAACTCATTTTACATAGTGAGTCAGAGGCTCTTACCACATTCTGAGCTTTAAACTTTTTTCACTTTATGAGCTTTAAGCTGTTTTTCAGTGACTACTCCGATCACAGCAACCTTTATATAATGCATCACATTCATGTAATGAAATGCATCACATTTATGTATATTCTATCAGTCACTTGATTTCACATTCACATATCATTGGGCCTAAGCCCCACATTCAACAGTTATGTTGAAAAGCACTTATTTCTGTCAGATTCACATACAATGAGCACTTTCTATATTCTCACATTTATCAAACTTCTCGGACTATTAATGTCCGAATTGTCTCAATCACATTCACATTCAGTAGTAATTCAATATAGAAATTTAAAACATAATAAACAAAGAAAATGAGACCATCTAGATCGACTCACAGTACGCTCCATATTAGCTTTAGCTTTCATGATCCGGAAACGTTTGGATGCAGACGTTTTATCCTGCACATCAACATTATGCAATACACACATTGCATACACTTTATTAATTGCACAATTACATAAACATTCAATTGTACACATATGTATATATGTCATGTATAATGCATCCTCAATTTGACTATTCCGGGTTTGTTTTCTTAATCACATCTCTTGATCAATCAAACCTTGTCATTTGTATGTATGTAACTTATTCTTAGGTTTACACCTCAAGAACACTTGGTCATTCTAATGGCATAGTTCAATTACTCATCATTTCTTTTCTAGCATTATACGCTCTCATAATATCCAATTCTCATTCACCTTTACTTATCACATATTACTCAACTCTTTTGAATCCCAACTCCTATCATATAAACATCTTCATTTCCATTATACACAAGCCTTTGGTATTTTGATATCAACAATTCATTCACTAAGTTATAACCTCCATTATCACTTCATACATATCACACATTTAGTCCTTTAATCGAAACATCATTCTAGGTTCAATTCAAGCTCCATTCAAGCCTAAATTAAGTCTAAATAGTTAGTGAATGTCCGTTGGGTGGATTTTCTCAGGTTTTCCAACTTTCCAACTCTATCCATGTCCATTTGAAGGGACATTATGTCCGCTGGGCGGACCTTTACGGGTCACTTACAGAAATGTAAAATTTTAGCCTTTTAGACAACAAAATCTCTTTTTGGAGTTTGCATATAAGTTGTAGAACTCAAAGTCTTCTTTGAAATCATACTTAAATGAACTCAATCCAAGATCCACAGAAAAAGTTATGCCTCTTACCCCAAAATCTATCCAATTGCACCCTTATTTTTTAGATTTCTAACTCTTTACTTACTACTTTCAACTTGATTTATCGTTTCCAATTTAATTACTCATCATTTTCCCATCATTCTTAACTCTATTTCAGCTCAATATCATCCATAAACAAGTTATAGTCTATGATTGATCATGAATACTAAAAACAGAATATATGCATATATACATTCATCTTCAACTTTCTGCACATGTTGAACTTCATTTCTAGTTTCATTTCACTTCTAATTATCACCTTAATTTTTCTCATTTTAAGACACCACATTACTTCCTTTCTTTAGCTCTAGACTCATTTTTTTTCATCTCCAAAACACCCAAAGAGATCCACATTAATACAGTAAGAAAACATAACATAAAACCCATTATCTATCAAAATTTTCTGCATTTTTTCCTACATCATCTTTAATGATCATTCTAACTCATATCATCTCAATAACAACTTATGAAATATTAACCATCGTAAACATAAAAACAAGACATCAATGTGTTCATTTCTTTACCCACATTCCAACATATACATAACACCATTTACTCTATTAATCTAACATTATTTCATTCCATAATTTATTACCCATCAAAACACAAAAGCAAGACATGGATATGTTCATTGTTCAACCACGTTACACATATATTTTCAACATCTTTTTCATGATCATTTTTATCAACAACTATCATCATATATGCTTCTATTTAGACAACCCATGAAGAACAAAGTTTAACTTACTTGATTAAACTCCAAGCTTCTTCAATTATCATGAAACCCTAGGTTTTCCATGGTTTACATGATCATCATCATCATTCAAGGTAGAAGGGTTAGGTCTTTTAGTAACAAGATAGAGAAGACAACGAATCTTGAAGAAACAAAGTGAAAGAGTTGGACAAAAATCAACATGATGAGAGTGAGTGAGATGGTCGCAAGTGAAGAAGAGAGCAAATGAAGAAGATGAAGAAAAGAAACATGTATTGAAAATGACAAGTGAAACACCATGAGATGGTCTTTAATTTTAGGTGAAAAAATCGTGAATGGTAAGTGGTAAGTTTTATGACACTTGTCATTTTATTGTGGTATCCTATTGGCTCTTTTAAAAAGCTAGTGCATTTGTCTCCAATTTCTAATCCAACTGTCTTCAAATTTTCATTGAAGCTTGTCATTAAATCTTAATATCACTTATCACTATTTTCTATTGTCATTTGACATTTATTTTTATGGCCATTTATCAATTTTTCTGCCACGTGATTTTTTTCCTAGTCGAAAAATACCCATAATTTTAGAAAATTCTCAAATTTTACCAAAAATTCTAAATCAATAATTTAATTCACCATATCAATTTTTAAGGCAAAATAATCACTATCCATATCATAATCACATTAAAACAATCATTTATACCTGAAAAATGTCATATGAATGCATGAACAAATCATTGTAATATGTGTAATAATCAAATTCACATGTATGTATACTATATTATGCATGAGCATGAAGTGCATTTCCTAATCTCTCATTACTATTTCTCATTTACAAAAATCTAAGATTCTAACACTTAGTATGGTAACTGGATGTTACAATTCTACCCCTTTAATAAATTTCGTCCTTGAAATTCTTATCTGATTGATAAAAAAAGGCAAGGGGTGTTGTTTTCTCATATGCTCCTCCGTTTCTCATTTAATTTCATCACTTGAATAATTTCTTCTAATTTACTATAATCAAAGGAATCAGTTGATAAGATTTTTACAATGTTATATTTCTTTGTGAATGTTACCAAATATTAGGGTTTAAGTCAAATTTTAGTAAAAATATTTGAGTTGAATCTATCCCTTTTATTGGAAACTAACTTTTGTTAAATTATAGGCATAGTGAAAAAAATAATTTTTACAATTTTCTAGTCAAATCTCTTTAATTGAATAACTTGAAAACATAAATCATAAATAAGATATCTATCTAATTTAAAATTTTCCAAAATTTCTTCTCTAATTATCAACAACAAAATGTCTATATGTCTAACATGTAATAGTACCCATATAATAGTGGAAAAGAACTCAACGCTTAAGGAAAAAGATATAAATGCTAACTCCCTTTTACCCTTTTTTTATTTTATTAAAAAAACATTAGGGTTTCTTTCTTATTGAGATTAAGCTTCCTAATTATACCTGAAGTCTAAGTCTAATTATAATTAATTTTAATAAAATTAATTATCTCATATTTGATTTTTGAAGTTTTTCAAACTTCATAATTAAGTATAACTTAACATAAATAGATTTTTTACTTTTAAACTGCTCTTCATATGTGACCCATTAGATTTTTAGTATGTTAGCAATGATTGTTTTCTAATTGAACAATTTGTAATCATATATCAAGATTAAGATGACATTTAGATCTTAATTCTCTAATGAAAAATAATTTCAATTAAATTATCAAGGATTAGAGAAGCATCCTTATGTCTAACCCTAGATTCTTGATTGAAAAAGGAGTTCTAATGTGTGTTTTCTTCAAAGTAGGCCAAAAGCCTTAAAAAATTAGGATTTTCACATTTAAATATATTTTAGTCCACCTAGGGCTTGATCTAGGACATGACCATAGCCTAAGCCATATGCCTCATTTTTTTCTTTAGTTGATAGAAATGAACTTTGGCATGAACATATCAACAAGGTGTAAATCTTCTTATTTCTTTGAGATTAATACCAATCTTACTACACAACTATGTCTCTCAACCATAGATCTTCCTGTTTCTTCTTTAACTTGCGCATAGTCTCTTACACCACTTTATAAAATTACTAAAATATAACTCATTACACCTAGACATGGTAATAGAGATAACGGTAGGAGCTTATTTAGACCTTTTGTGAAACTTTAAAGTGAAAACTCACACATTTAGCTAATATTTTTAATATCACATAAATGTTTAGGAGGTCCAAATTGGCTAATTGTGAAATTAAATAGGATAAATTTATGACCCACATATTAAGAATTACCAAAAACTTAATCCAATTAGGATTTAGAGTATTACCAGTATCATTTTTAAAATATTGGAAATTAATGTGATACCATAGATAATTATAAGGACTAATTTAGAACTTTTTAAGAAATGTATGAGGACAATTAGTATCTTTTACCAATAACAAACATATAAAAGATAGATGAGAAAAGGGTTCAAAAAAATTAAACAAAAAGTTAAGCATAACACATAGATGAGAAAAGGGTTCAAAAAAATTAAACAAAAAGTTAAGCTAACATGTGTTATGGAAACATAATTTCTTTTACATATAGTGACAACTATATTTCAATATTCACTTATTTATAAGCATGCTTGGTGAAAAAAATGTTTAGTTCTATTTTGATATTTTTTGTAACGCCCCAAATTAGGGGTTAGAATATTAAAGGAATTTAGTACGAATTATGTTTGTTATTTGTTTATTAATAATTGCTTAAATTGTGCATAAATATTTTGGCATGCATTCATGGCATTTTCCGGGTAATTTGGTTAAATGAAACTTCGGAGTGATTTGGACATTATTATTATATTTTTCGTAATTTTTGTATACTTCAAATATTTTTAGAAATTAATGGAGGATTAGTTTTGAGTTGCCAATTTAATTTGAGAGTCATTATTTTCTGACGGAATTTTGGTAAATTTTCGGAAGTCTTTTGGAACTTTTGAGTATTTGTTGGGCAATTGTTACAACTAAGATTCAAAACAATGTATTTAGTTTAAAAAGAATATTTTATTAATAAAAATATATTACGATATAACGAATAAGTCTCATGCAAGGAGACATGTGGTTGTCTGCTGGCTCACATGCACGGAGCCGTGTGTCACTAGATTCATTATACATGTTTATATGGCTTTGGTCTTCACCGAAAACATTCATCGCCCAGCTCTCCTTTTCATCATCTGTTAGTCCTTCATTGTGTTGCTCCTCTCCAACCACCGAAATCTTGCAAGTTAATTTAACTGCTTGGTGTCTCTCAGTCGGTTGTTTTCATCAGCAGAACCTAGTAAGTAGCTTTACTCATATACAGTTGAGAACACATGCTCTGTTTATTTTTCTCTAATATATATATGTAGATGTTGGGTTGTCTTTAAACTCTTACATTGGCTTGTGAGGCTACGAGAATTCTGTAGGTTAATAAAGACTAGTGTATTCTGTTTTGGTTTAAAAGATGATATAAGTATAGGGATATATGGTTTAGATATGCTCTGTTTTCCTACTTTGTAAAATCACCCTCTGTTCTTGCTACAAATATATATACATAGGCATGATCTGTGTAAGGAGTGATTAGGTGGTGTGATAGTAATGAGTGTAAGTAGTGTTTAAGTTGGGAATAACAAGAGAGAAAGTGTAATAATAAGGATTTTGAAAATATACAGTAGAGAGAGAATGATATGTGACATTTTGGATTTCTAAGTTTTGGAATGTATTTGAAGATTTTAATAGGTTAGACTTACTAAATAGGTTAGTTTTTAAGTGTAGAAGTTAAAGAAAAATGGAAGAATAGACTGCTGTTTTGTATGGTTTGGCGAAGAAGACGATGAACAGTGCTATAACTCGACTTGTTGTGGTGTATAAGTCGACTTATATCAATGTTTTGCATAAAAATCAACGTTTTGCATGAACGGACATCTCCGCTCTTCAATAAGTCGAGTTATGCAAGTGTAAGTCGAGTTATCGTGTTACGTAAGTCGAGTTATGCAAGTATAAGTCGACTTGTGTGTGATATACTTCACTCTTTTGACCATATCTTTGTCATCCGACCTCCGAATGACCTGATTCTCGAAGCGTTGGATTCGTAAGAAAATTTTCTACCTCTTTATGTGAAATTTGTAATTTTTCAGATTTAATTAAGAATTAAGGATTCAATAATGTAAGTTGTGAATTATAGAATACAAATTCGGAATTTAGAATTAGTCCCGGAATTTGTTATGAACATGCATCATACTCATTCTTCATACAGTAATTATGCAAAATAGTAATTTGTATCTGTGTTCCCTATTATAGAGGAACGACCACTGCCAGATATTGCCGGGACTTCGAGGCAATAAACAGTAAGGGC
>JANZLF010000002.1:34914735-34932313 GCA_026546835.1 Erythroxylum foetidum
TTGGAGAAATTTGGTCCATAATAATGTTGGTTGATATATCTTCTCAAATCAGAATCAAATTGGTAGCTTGATTGAGTAGTCATTGATGTAATTGTCACATTTGAAGAGATATAGCATCAACATTTAAATTTAGTCCTTATGTTTGTTGGGATAGATCATCAAGCTTTGAATCAATTCTATAAAGGACATTGTTTTATGCTACAACATTTTGTGTCTGAGAATTTAATACTTATTCTCCCAGAGAAATTGGTACATAATTACTATATAGATCGATACCTATTGATCTTGAGTATGGCCTTATAAATACCATAGTTGTTTTATTAGTTTGAGTTTCCAATTGTGAAAAATCTTTCTCATATGGTCTCACCACCATATAAGGAAATGGTTTGAGAATCTCCTTAAAGATTAGAGAGATTATTGTCACAGAGCGTCTTCATTAAATCCAGTGTTCCTTTTCAACTGCTCTCAATATTTCATAGAGATCCTTTGATACAACTCAAGAACCTTGGCTAGAGGGTTATAGTCATATTAGGAAACCACCATCGATATGATAGAACAAACCACTGTAAGATGATTGTAGCTAAGACTCTAGGTATAATAATCATGCCACAAACCTTTTATCTCTCAATGAGCATCGACTCTCAAAGCCTGCCTCTTAAGAATCTAAGCTAACTAATCTTCCTCGTATAACTTGAAACTTAAATAGGATCATAGGTTAGATACTTTCTGATGCATATGATTCTTATAGAAAGACAAATGTAGAGCATACTTGTATCTTTGCATGATAGAAGTAAACATATTAAAAACTCAAGTTTTCAAGGGAGAGAGAGAGTTTTTAGAGAGAAGCTAAATGGAAATACATAGCTTTTATTAAATGGAAATGTTTCTTGCATACAATAAAACTTGAATTGAAACTTAGTTATAATAGAAGTCCTTTGCCTATATAGGCAAAGGAGATTACAAATATCTATGAACAAAAACAAGAGCAAGGTCACTTCACATTTTAAATGGATAAGAACAATATCACATCAACTATTTTAGATAAGAACATTATCATATCAACTATTCTAGATAAGAACAATGTTATATCACATTATAAACAGAGAAGAATGAAGTCACATCACGAAAGACACCTAACAAAAAGACAAGTAACTTTAAATAGAGGGACTCATAATAATAATGGAAGAAATTTTAATCATCATCCTTGTTGGATATGTTCTTGTCACAATTGCATATTTGATGGGATGTAATTATTATTTTATATGGGAAAAATTTTAAGTTTTTTCAATTTAGTTCTAATATTTTCTAAATTTATAATTATGACTAGTATTTGACCAATAATTGATCGGTATTCTAGGTACTGACTGACAGTAACCTAATGAGTCAATACCAAAGTCTAGTACAAAACTGTTTTGTTTGATCTTGATTTTTGTCTAATACTGATCGATGCGAAACAATACTCTATAAACAATGATACACAATATATCTAAGTTAAAGTCTTTTTAATTAGAAGAGAGAAATAATGTTGACAAGAAAAAAGTAATAAATTTAACAGTTAATTAAAAGCTCAACAGACCAAGTTGTATGATCCAATGTTGTATTCCATTGTCAATCTATACAGTTAAACTACTTTTTCCTACTCGTCTTTTTATGTACTTGCCTTGGTTGTGATGATGATAATAAGGCAAGGGTTTGACCTGAATTTTTTTAAAAAATAAAAAATGCAGAAACAACATTGTTTTGTCTTTAGCAAAATTACGTTGTTTTATTTATAAGAGTCGAATATTAGGCCAGATTGGGCTAGGCTTGTGCAGACTCCCTGAAGCCCAATTTTTTCAGAAAAACTTATACCGAGACTCGATTAACTAAGACTTGATCCATTGATTTTGCGCAGACCGAGCCCACGCTTGGGCACAGTTGGTATCTTTACTTGGTTGATTAGACTTTGTCTTCTTCTTTCTTTTTTTTTTTTAACTTTTTAAAATAAAAACCACTCAGACAACTTGCAAGGTAAGGCAAAGCGACGAATCGTGCCATCCTTATCCTTCGCATGCAAGCTAATGAGCAACTAGAAAAGTAGGAAAAGGATTTAATCAATTCAATTTAATACTTTAATATAAATCTAAATAATCACTTGTTTCGTGTTGGTACATAACTGGTTAGAATTAAAAATGTACCTCTTAGTTCTTATATTTAAGGAATAAATTATTATATATTTTTCAAATTAAATTAATTATTGCTTTACTTTATTTATATATTTATTATGTCCAAATAAAGCGCGGGCCTTTGTTAGTGTGGCGTGGCCCCGTTTGTAAAAGTGTGTATATATATATGTCAGGCGGTAGATAGATTGGTGGAGCTCTGGTCCTGCTTTTGCCCATACCGCTCTGTAAATCCCCGAATTCTTCCATTTTCAATAAACGCAGTTACTATTGGGGTTCGGGTTAACCAAATTAGATTCAGGTGCTTCAGGTGTGTTCTTGGAGCTTCAACTCACAATTATTGTGCTTCATCGGTGCTTGGTTTGTTGGTGGCTTGAGTCGGAATTTGATTTTATCGTTGGTAATGTAGATAGGTGTTTGATTCTGTCGGCCATTTCGAGTGCATTGGGCTGGTGTACTCTATGTAGGTTGGTTAGGTTCAATCAGATGGTTCTACAAGTAGCAGAAATAAGTCTTCATTTAGCGTTTGCATAGCATTCCTTTGTGTGAATGTTTTTCTGTGTTGGTAAAAATGCGACTTGGCATTTGGTTGTCTTTGGTCTGGATATTATGTTGAGAATCCTTTGGTCTGCAATTGACTATGGTTTATATGCTGGATAAAGTTGATGCTTTTGGTCTCTTGGGTTTAGTTTTTCCTAGTTCCTTTGTGATGACTCAAGGACTTTGGGGGGTAACTGTGTCCCCTTTGCTACATAACGATTGCAGACCTGTATTTCTTTCGAGAAAGTTTTGGGTGCTTTTTCATTTAACATTTGCTAGTATTTGTTAAGTTACCCTACAATCGTCTCCTTTTGATGAATTAAACTAATTTTGATAATCTATTTTGCTTTGTTAAGTATACAGGAAGATGGAATTATCTGCTTCAAATGTTTCTAAGCATGAAAGTGAAGAAAAAGCGTTGAAGGCTTTGCTTGAGGCATTTGGTTCTTCATTGTCTCTTGAAGCAATAGCTTCTGCTTATTGTGATGCGGGCAAAAATGCAGATTTTGCCTCAGAAATTCTGAATAATATACTGAAAAGCACATCCACTACATTGACTCATGCACCAGTTGTGGAAGAGAGCGGTGGAGAATCCGCTGAATCATCTGATAACACTGTGTTTGAGAAGTTAACTCGAACAAGAGCTTCAAGACAAAAACTGCAGCCAGCTTCTGCTGGCACGATTTCAGGTATTCTTGGCAAAAATTATATTAATTCTGTGCCAATGACCGATGAATCTATCATGACAATGAAGCCTGTAAAACTAAATGCAAACGAGTGGCCAATATCTGAACTTTGGGGAGGAGAAACTGAAGATGCTCAACCAGATGATAGAATACACAAGGACATGGAAGATTTTTTGTTCAAGATGCTTGGAGATGGCTTTCAACTAGAAAGGGATGTGATACAAAAAGTTCTTGGTAACCGTTTCCTTCCTATCTTTAATGTTTAAGTACTTGAGAAATCTTTCCTCTAAACGAAGATTCATGGATGATTAGTTTGTATGTCAACTTCGATATCAATTCTTGGTGAATTTTATTTCTTACTAATCTCCTCTTGCCTAGTTGATTAAAATCTATGTCTCTACTTTCTAAGCGAATATTTATGCCTCTTGTGACATTTTGCTTTTGTAGCTCAAAGATTTTCTATTTGCTTGATTTATCATAGTCCATACAAAAGATAATTTCTTTGATTTACTAACTAGTATATAGTATTATGTACT
This sequence comes from Erythroxylum foetidum, assembly GCA_026546835.1. NCBI lineage: Eukaryota > Viridiplantae > Streptophyta > Magnoliopsida > Malpighiales > Erythroxylaceae > Erythroxylum > Erythroxylum foetidum. The sequence continues at coordinate 34,918,660 of JANZLF010000002.1, forward strand.
TGATTTCTTGTTGAGGCACTAATTAGGTATTAAATTGACTGTGTAGGTAAATGTGGGTACGATATGAATCAGGTATGAATCATGTTTTTTTTTTTTCGCTTAAATTTTCTTTTCTCCTTTTCACTGCTCATTTGACCCTGTCAAAGTGAAAATCAAGCAAGTAATTTTGTATTGCATCTATTTTTCATCATAGTACTCTAAAAGTGTTGGTTGGCATTTAATTTTGAGTAATTGTATAAAACAATCACAAACTTTCAAAAAGTTCAATTATAGCACAACTTTTACGCTTTATCAATGAAATATGTGAACTTTTCTTTTTGTTCGTAGCCTACTATTTGTCTTCATCCAAGAATGCCCTTAAACCATCTGACCAACATCTGATACATTAAGATGTAATCTAGTATAACATGTTGGAAGAATACGAGATTTAGAAATGCCCAAATTAAACATTTGGTTTTTCAACATCTTTAACTATTCATTTTCTTCCCAACACAACTGGATTCAGAAGAATGAAATGACTAGTATAGACTTCTATGAACTCTGCCCTCCAAATTTAACATGTTATGATAGCTTACACATGAAATGATCTGTTTGGTTAAGAGTAATCTTGGGAGGAGGTTGACGGGAGGCTACCATTGAGAAAATATTAATTTGTGTGTGCTTGGTTACAAATTTAAGGTCAGGCTATAGTAGAAGATTGCTGAAATTGAATGGATTCTCACATAATTATTGTTTGTAGATTTTGTATTGATGTTTACATGTGGGATTTTAAATGGTCGATTCCTAAGTATTAAATATCTTCACAGTACAGAAGGTTCTAGAGAATCAAGGGTGTAGATTTTAGGTGGCCTTCAGAATGCGAAACTTTGGCGTAACAATAAAAGTTCAAAATTCTATTTTATTTGTGTTCTTCAACCAAAAGGCCTTTTTATGGCTGGAAAGTACCTTTTCAGTTATTGTGCTTTATTATATCTGATGGACATTGGAACAAAGTAATTTAAGTTATTTCAATTTCCAAGAGACTGCATGATTTGGTTTTGGTGCCGGTACATATGCTGGTTTCTATTCTGCATTTGGTTGCACTTTTGACTTCATCCTTCCTTCTTCACCTTTCAGAGCATGGAGAAGCTTTTTGATCTGTCAGCAGTGAATTCGGATGACAAAAGCAAGTATCTTGGAACTTCCACTGACAAGGTTAACATGTTTTAAAAAAATTATACATTCAATGGCTTCTGAGTCTGTCCTTTTGTATATATGTGTATGTGTGTATTTATATAGCAAAGACGTGTCATTTGAAACAGAAATGCTAAGCTTCTCAATCAGTATCTTATTCTTCAGTTACACTTTTTTCTTGTAGTTTAGAGATGCTTTTCCCAATTCTGAAGGATCTTCATGCCAAACGACATCAAAATTTATTGATTCCTCTGGAGGGTATGCTACGTGGAAATTTATAAATGAGATCAAAATTTACTATTTTAAGTATGACAGCTTCTGTTTTTTTTTAGTAGTAAAATTATTGTAATTAACCATTTTTTTTCTCATTAGGAGGCATATTTCTGCTTATCCTTATCATTTTTTAATAACAACAAATTCTTATACTCTTCCTTGGTGCAAATAGTATCTCCATTACAAATGGGGCAAAATTAACTGGGCGAGAGCAACAGAGAAATGATCTCCAGATGGAAGTTTTGGCTTCATTTTTCCAAGCTCCAGAGAAACCTAAGGAAGACTTACCTAAACAAAGGGTGAGGTCTACAAGGACTGCAAGGAGGCCTTTGGCACTTGGAAAACTAGTTGAGGAACCTCCAACGGATTCTATCTTAGAACTGAAGGCTAATTTGGTTAATACAAACCAGCACAGTAACAGAGGTGCGTTCTTGTCCATATCCTGACATAGTTAATATGGAAATTATAGCAGTTATTAAAGCCGGAATGAATCCACAGCTTGCTAGTTTTATTTCAGTTGTTAGGAATCTTTGCCAGATCCTTGATGTTCAAACTATCTCATTGTGACTCCACTATTCTCCCATTGCTTGTGGCTGAGAAACAAATGTTTGTGCCTATCTAATTTTCACACACTGCTTCTCTTAACTTTCCTTTATGTGCACCTCTGCTAAAAGAAAATAGGTGGACATATATTGCACTACTACAAGTACACATCGATTTGTGCACACACAGAATTCAACTTCCTAACAGTAAGTTATTATGATTCCCAACAACTTACTAAGGCTTACCATTGGCATTATGTCATTTGTAAGTTTCCTCCAACATTAGGGTTTAAAAACCAGTTTTTTGTGAAACTATATGTAAGATTCATTTGGGGAATTATCTCCTTTACGTGATCTAAGAGTGTTTTGTCTCCTTACATTCTTAGCACAAATATCCAATTTGGTAGTTTTGGCTATATGCTAGGTTTTGAACTGATAATTGTAGAGGCTCAATGTGAAGCATTTTGATACTCAAGAACTGCTTCTGTTATTACTGCTATTTAATATAATGTTGCCATCATAGTGAGGTTATTAAAGTGTCACTTGCTGTGCATATGGTTCTATGACTTAGAACGTTATCATATTACTTAGGCCTTGAATGGTGTCTACTACCTAGCGATTAGTATCAGTCTCTCGTTCATTAGTCCTTTGGATTAGTTTGCTTAACTACATTGCCCCTTCTTTCTGTCTTAACTCTTCATGTTTGGCATTTTATTGTTCCTTGCAGATGAAAATCATGAGGATGGTTATCAGCTTCTTCGTAAAGCTGTTTTGGAGCACCGGGCAACAATGAAGGAATACTACAAAGCTGTAGGTTGCTTTACATTTTCCATGACATGTCTGATAGTTTCTCAATTTCTAACATTTTCTGAGACAAAAAGGATCATGGAGTAGTCCAATACATTGAGGCTTAGCATAGGATCAAGTTTGTGGGAAATGATTCGAAATGCTTCTGGTTTTTCTTTTGCAATATCCTTTGTATCTAAGTTGAGTTTTCTCAGTGTTTGTAGAGGCCTAGTGCATGAATGGCAATGGGCCAGCCCCCGAAATTTTTAAAAATAATTTTCTTAAATTTAAAAATGTAAAATAACGCCTTTTTTTTTAATTGAGTTCGGGTCTGGGCTGACCTGGCCAAGGCCTACCCAAGGCCCAACTCTTTTACTTAGAAGAATTAGACCTCAGGCTAGTATGGGCCTCAGCTAACACCTGGGTTTAGGCTCATGGGCCGGCCCATTGCCATCCCTTAGTGCACTTTGTTCTTAATGCTGTTTTTACCTAATGTAATTTTTGGTATCCCACTGTTGATTGTCATTTAATCCTACAATGAGAATGTTAGAATCTTAGCTTTCTATTTTCAGGCTGTGGATGCATTTGCGAAAGGAGATTATGATAAAGCAAACAAACTTATGGACCAGGTAAATTTCCCACTGCCAGCGTATGGCATTTTGAATCAGTAATCCAAATTCTCCGTTTTCTTTCTTCTTTTTGAAATTAGACACTTAAGACTTAAAATATACTGCTGAGAGGCCCCCAAGATTAAAACAAGGCTTTGCTATGGCCTGATGAAGCTGTCGGGATACCAAATCTAATTGTTGCATTTGCCAATAATGGAACTTACAGAAGTTCCATTATATTGAATGAGTCTGGAGTACTAAAGTTGTCTCACTCCAAACGATTGTATATGTAACATTTCTGTTTGCAAATGCTGTTGATATCACAGGGTCACTTCTTTCATGAAAAGGCTCAAGAGGCAGATGAAGAGTCTTCACAAAAAGTATTTGAAATCAAGTAAGGGATTTTCTTTCTATCCATTTTCGTCTGAACGTTATGGTAGTCTCGATTGGCTCTATCTTCTCTTTAATTCCTACATTGTGTTCACGTTTGCAGTAACTCGAACACACAGGATGAAATATCACTTGACCTGCATGAGCATGGTCCTAGGGAGGCCATTCGTCTTTTGAAGTGCCATATTTCCCGCCTTGCCGGAATCCCATGTAACTCATAAATCATTCTCTTTCTTTTCTAGTTTTTCCTTGAAATGTATCATATAAAGGAGAGACAGTCTGATCCTTTCCCTTTGTCCAAATGCTTCATCAGCGTTCAAGTACCTCAAGGTCATCGTCGAGACGGATGAGCAGGATTCATCTAAGGGTGCCCGCAGAAGACTGGTAATATATATATACTTCTGTCCTTAATGACTGCGCTTACATGTCTCGGTGCTGATATACGGCTTAAAAAAGGAGTTTTAGGATCATATTGAAAGAGATATCTACCAAATATAGATCCCTTAAAGAAGGAAAGGATTATTGTATGCTTTGAAAGGGATTTGATGCCTCGTGTTATGTCTTGGGCCATCTTTAAAACAGATCCACATCTAAAATTTACAAGGAAAAATTACAAAGAAAACCATAGAAAGCTACAAGACAAAAAGGAACAAATTTAATGAATCATGACTTCAAAGCTGTCTTGGTGAGATCCTTAACCTTACTACTGGATGGAGGTAGACGGCTATTTTCTCAATCTATATTTTTTGATGTGCTATTCAGATGCAGTTTCTAAATAGGACATCCTTGGGTAGCAGTTGTTTATTCTTTTTATCTCTTTATCTTTTTGGTGTGTGTAGATCTTGAAGCTTTTGGAGAAAGATTCCATTAAATGGACTGAAGGAGAAAATGCTGGAACTGTACTAATTCATGTGGATAATATCAACCCAAAATCTTTGAGTTTCGTGAAATGATAGCTGAACATGGAATCGAAATGGTTTTGGAAAAAAAGACCATGCATTTGCAAACACTGGCCAAAAGAGTATATGTTTCTAAAAGGCTGCATATTAAAAAGACAATCTGGTAAGGAGTGGGATTCACCTGGAAGGTCCGAGGAGGCTTTTAGTTTGTGCTTTGTTTTGTCCTGTCGGTGATCATGGCCCTCTACTTTTTGTCATTCGTGGTAGAGACAATGGGCCTGGCCTTTTATGTCTGTTTGTAAGTGAAGTGAGCTCTTGGTAGAATGAACCGAAGTTAATTACAACTTTGTTCAAACGGTAAATCTGTCATAGAAAAGAATATTGACTAACCTAATTTTATTAAAATGAAAATTAATTATATTATAATATCTTAAGTAATATTTATTATGAACATAAATAATAGGTTTTAAAATAATTTTAAGACTTTTTATTTAAGAACATGTATTTGAATTTTTATGTGGATTTAAAATTATTATAAATTTAATGATATTTAAAATATAATATTTTTATAAATTTGATTATGTTAAAAACAAAAATAAAAAACTAAGACTAATTTTTGTGATTATAGCATTGGAAATGGAAGAGGTAAAGAGAAAGCTAAAAGAAAACAAATGGGAAAGGCAGCAAGTACTTAATTTTATATAAATCCATTTTCAGCTTCTAATTATACGGGATTGACCAAAGTCCCACTCCCACCAATGCCTTTGATGAAGCAATGTAGGACCCAGATGGTGGCATCATCCACCGTAAGCCCGTCCACGATTCTTCAACAGTCAAAACATGTTTGATAAATGGAATTTTGGGACAAAGAGTGAGGTGAATAGGTACAGTGATCAGTGATCAGTGATCAGCGATGGGGTGGAAAAGAGGTTTCTGGGGTTTCAATGGAAATTTCAAGATAACCGTACAATAGCAGGTTGCAATTCAATGAAACAAACAAGTTGAATCAGCATGGTTGTTTCAGAATAATCCTTTCTCATCCACATTACAGTGTTCACTTTTTCCTCATTGCAAGAATTTTCTTCGTTTCATCATCTTCATCAATCTTATCAGTTCTCATCTGTTCTAGAAGTTGATGCACTTCTTTGCCACCTCTTACGTAGGCCTTCAATAAGGCATGATAGATTTCTCTGGTCATTGGTATTACAACCTTCAATGAAGTAAAAACAGCTTCTGCGTCTTCAGCACTACCTTCATCACCAAGCCAACTTAAAGCACCTGTAATCACCGCGGGGTTTGGTGACCATCTTTTACCTTTCACACGCACAGACAAGGCAGTGTTCATACAATTGAAAGCTTTCATCACCTCACCTCTATCAAGGTAACCTGCAGCAAGTGTGCCCCAACTCTTTGGGTCCGTAGCTTTTCCTTTCTCCATCAAGTCTCTAAGCAGTGCTTCTGCTTTGGCATACAATCCTTTCCTAGAATACCCAATAATGATAGCATTTGGTATTCGAAAATCATAGCAATTTCCAGATGATTCCCACTCTTTCATTATGTTCTCAGCATCTTCAAAAGCATCAAGCTTCATAAGAGATTCCACTATGTTTATGAAATCCCGGTTTATGCTCCTCTTACAATCAGATTTCTCTAGATTCCAGAGCCTCAAAACCTCTGACTTGATTCCCAAAGTTGCATATAGTGTTATTAGATGGTGATAGCCAGTTCCATCTTTCTTACAAAGCCTCTCTTCCGATTTTCTTAGAGCCTCAATTGCCTTATCAGCAAGGTTAGCTTTAATATAGAAATTGGCAACCACCGCGTAGGTGTTCCAATCCATGACAATGTGAGGTTGACGCTCCATCTCATTCAAAATTGGTTGCATTCCCTCAATATCGGATCGAGCACCATAGGAATTGAGGCATATTCTATAGCTGAAGTTGTCAGGAGAGACACTGTTCTCCTTCATCTCCTTCAACACATGAGGGACCTTCTCATGTTGATCTAGATACGTATAGAGGCACATTATGTTATTGTAAGTGAGGGGTGAAGAGGCAAAACCCAATTCTTTCATTTTCTGTAAGTGTGCAATGGACTTATCAGTTTGACGCTGTCGAACGTAACAATTCAGAAGAGCACCGTATGTCTTATCAGTTTTATCTTTGTCCCTCAAGCTATTGAAATAGCTCTCGGCAGAAGCATACCCACGCACTCTACCAATGAGATCCAATTGAACAGCATGTTCAGAATGTGAGAATATGCATAAGCCCTTGTTATTCATCCACTCGGACACCTATACCCATTGCAAGAACAATTGAATGAAATAAAAGAACCTTCAAAAACAAAAACATCACCAGTTTCAGATATGTCTTCCAATCACGATTACTGGGGAAAAAAAAACTAAATCTTTCAATCCCAGTACTCCAAAAAGAAAAAAAGGAACCAAAATGGAAGTTGGAAGTTATCCTTGAGAGTTTTGCTTTTTCTCTCATATAAAATGCACTCAAATCTTTGAGCCCTATCCAATAACAAATAACAAACTATTCTAAGTTCCTAAAAACCCCCCACATGATTGCTTAGCAACAAAGCAGAATACAGTTCCAAAGCCACCAATGAAGCAAGAAAAGGGCATCAAACCTCAAGAGCTTGAGTGAAGCGGTTCCGCCGACGGAGATCACGAATAATCCGTTGAAGCTCCGCGAATCGAATCTTTTGACCGCTATCGAGCCAGTTGTCAAGTTCAGGTACCACACTAATCTTGGGGTCACCTAAAGGACTGATCTTTGAGTACAAAGTAACCTTTTGGGTTCTATAAGTGTAGTAAAATCTGCTAAAGAATGCATTTTGATAATAGGTTAGGGTTTTAGATAGCATGTTCATGGAGATGAGGCTCTCGAGGTCAGAGTAAGAGGGGTTTTGGGAAATAGGGTTTAACAGAAATGGGTTTTGGAGTGCAGGGGGATCAATTAGGCTTAACGTTTTGGGAAATAGGGTTTAACAGACATGGGTTTTGGAATTTGGAGTGTCTCTACTCTTAGGTGGATTGTTCTGTTTTTGAAAATTGAATGAATTACTTAATAATTATTAATTAATACATTAGCCCCAACTTTCTCCCACAGACACACGTTTTTACTAATCAGAAAAATCTCTGGATCCATCGTCTAGTAGATGATTCTAATAATTTAATCGGATATTTTCTTCTCGTTTTTTTTTGTAAATTAGTTCTTAAATTAGTACCGAATTTTACTAAATTATTAAATAATTGGTCAATATAAAATTCATCTGTATTTTTAAATTTAATATTATGAAGTGAATTGATTAAAACATACTAATATGATAAGTAATCAAAAAAAGGATATTTTTATAGAATTTATAAGCAATAGTAATAGTTTTATCTAAATTAAGTGATTATAAAGAGATTTCTCACTTTAAACAAGTATTAAATTTTATTTTTCCATAAGCTAAATTTTCATTTATTATTTCTATCACTGGATGCTAAATTTTCATTCATTATTCCTACCACTTGATTGTTTAAATTAATTTAAATTATTCATGCGTTCGTCTATGATAGCCATTCGTATTAGAGAGTCTACTCTTTCTTGAAAAGTAGATTTTAAATAAAATTTGAATAGTGGATAGATGTATATGTCCTATTTTATGTCATTTTTTGTCTGAAATTTTTTGTAATTGTTTATAAATTTGTTCTTAACTTATTAGATTTATGCGGATATGGATCTATTATAATAAGTGTTTCATGAATTAGTTTTCCATAATAAATAACATTTTTACTATTTATTATTTTATTGAGATGATAATTAATATCTTATCAAACTTTAAGGTTCAAATGTGTTTTGGCAATTTGTTTTTGTTTTTCATTTGATAATAATGTACTAATATGAAAAATTCAAGTAGATTAGTTAATTTTAAAATATCTACATCTAATATATTATTTGTAGTGATTATTTCTGACATATTAATGAAAAAAACGTCTTTTATGTTTGGTTAATAGATAATTCATATTTTGTCTTGACTATATGAATTATGTAGATTAGTAGTAATATCAAGTTTTTCTTTAATAGATATTAATCCATTAGTATTAATAAAAATTGTAAATAATTATATCGTTCTTCATAATAATCTTTTTCTATTTTATATTGAGATACTAAACTTTCAAAATACATAATCTCAATATGTAGGTAATTACAGATTGTACAATAGTTAGTCATATATGAGTTTGATAATGTTCTTGAAGACGTTTATAAAGTTGTTTTATTTCTTCTTTTTCTTGAAGATATAAAGTTGTATGATTATTAATAAAATTTTGAAATGTCTAAAGAGTATTTGTAGAAGCATTAATAGATATAAGATAGGTATATGTTGAGGTAAATGTTTTGATGCATTTTTGACTAACTTTTCTTTTTCTTTTTCCATATGTATTATTAATAAATGAATAGATATACAAATAGTACAAATAGGCACTAATAATAGATTTTGTTAAGAAGAAAGCTGATAAGAATATTGTTAAATTTATAGATTAAACAATCATTAAGAAAATCTATAAGAATCTTTCTATCAAAATAAGTTAAACTAGCATATAAAAAGATAATGGTTAAAAATTAAATAATTATTAAATTAATATAGATGATAAATGATGAAAAGATAAAAACACAAGTACACATATCTTGTTGTCTCGTTTTCTCTTAAACGCCAATTCTAATGCTAAAGCGAGAAGTTTAGAGACTGAATAGAAGTATGGAAACTAGGAGTTTATTTTTTCACACTTAGTTACGCTCAGAGCTTACATTATATATAGGAATGAGGATAGCAAAAAAGAAAGAAAAAGTAGATTCCTAAGGAATCTACTTTTTTGATTGATAATTGACCTGCCTGCTTCACATGATAAATAGTAAAACAACATAATTGAAGTTGACGGTGGATAGGAGGAATTTGTTTTTAACTTTTTCTTTATTCTTCAATGATGGCATTTACTGAAGAGTTATCATCTCTGTCTCCACCTTCTTTTTCTTTCTGTGATGTGGAAGGACAACAATTGTAGTGGTGTTATGAGTGCTGTTGTAATTGTTGATACATGGCCTCTATCCATTGATTTGATAATTCATTAAATACTCCATAATTTTTGGAAAAAGATGTTTCAAATTGTTTTATGAGTTGGAATGGTTCATAGGAAATGGATGTTTTGTATGCAGAGGTCAGTAACATATTGACTCCTCTGTAGTTTAATTTGATTAGTGATTCCCGAGTGACTTTGAGACTTTGTTGATAGACTCCTTCGAGACAGTGAAGATTGAATTGATTAATGAGATCCCATTCAAATTCATATTTTGGACGGTCATCAATAGGAGGGTACATGCAATTGCTAATGCCAATTTGTATATATGCTAGGCGGGATAACTATACTTTTGCTTCCTTGAGGTTCTCTGCTTGTTTTAAAATAGGATAGCTACTAAATATTTTAGTAAATATTTCTTGTTCTTTAACAAATCTTTCCTTGTAATTTTTAACTGCAAGAATGAATCCGGCGGGAAAATAGGAAAGGATAGCTAAATTGGTTAGGTAAATGGTGTCCATTAATCCACTTTGAAAGAAGAGAAGTGGTGAGTGCATCTACTTCAAGGAAGATAATTGCTTTAGGTCTATAACGTCCTCGATTCTGAGTGTAATACACCATTTTTGATTTATTTTTTATTTCGATTCTAAATCTTTTATGATAAATATAATTTCTAATATTTTATCAAGTTTTTTATTTATAGTATCTAAAATTTGTATTGTTTTTCATATTTTTGTTCTACTAATTTTGGATTTTGGATTGCAGGTAAAGTGTCAGTGATTATTTCTTTTAATTGGTTTTCGATAGTTATTTGTTTATCGATTAGTTCAGATAATTGTTTACTAATACTCGTAAAGTATTTTTATTATGTTATGTTAACTCTTTTAGTTGATTTTTTATAGTTGTTATTTCTTTATTTAAATTTTGCATGGGATTAATCTCTTCTTTTTCATTGGCAATTTTGGGTTTCGTAATTCTAATAGGTTTATTTAATGTTATTCCTAGTTCAGTAAATCTGATAGGTCTTTTTAATCTTAAACATTGTGAATGTAAAATAGATTTGTTATTTAAAGATTGATTTTCAGATAAAGATAATCTAGGGACAGATGTATCTAGTAATTTGATTGGATATTTTTATTTCAGGTATTTCTCATAAAGTAGTTCTTAAATTAGTACCTACTTATTTTACTTCATTAAATAGTTGATCAATATAAATTTTACCTGGATTTTTGAATTCAATACTATGATGTGAATTAGTTAAAGCGTAACTAATTTGATAAGTAATTGAAAAAGAGTATTGTCCAATATTTATTAAATGTTCTCTATAGAACTTATAAGCAATTGTAATAATTTCATCTAAGTTATATGATTTCAAAAGAATTCCTAATTTCAGTTGAGTATTAAATTTTATTTTTCCATAAGCTAAATTACCATTCATGATTCATATTAGTTGATCATTTAAATTAGTCATTCTTTCATCTATTATAGTCATTTGTACAGCGGAATCTATTCCTTCTTGAAATGTAGATTTTAATAATATTTGAATTGTAGAGAAATGGATGTGACCTATTTTCTGTCTTTTGTCTTTAGAGATTTTTTGTAATTGTTTTAAATCTACTATTGATCTATTAAATTTATTAGGATATGTCCGTTACATTGATCTATTCTTATACGTATTTCATAAACTAAATTTTCATAATAAATAATATTTTTTTTATTTTTTTTGTTAAATCAGTAATATTATTTATTTATTTTTTTATTTATTATATTTTTAATGAGAGAGTTATTTATATCTTTTTCGAATTTAAGATTTAATTGAGTTTTTACAATTTTTTTTTGCTTTTCATTTGATAATAAAGTATTAGTATGAAACATTCTAGTTGACTCTGTTAATTCTGAAGTATCTAAATCTAATATATTATTTGTTGTAGATTCAAGTTCGGATATATTAGTTATTTCAGACATATTAATGATTATTATGAAAAACTTGTTGATGTTCAGTTAATAGATTTTTTATACTTTGTAGTTCTTGGTTATATTCATTATAAAAAATTTTAGTTGTTTCAAGACGTTCTTTGATAGGTTTTAATCCAGTATTATTAATAAATAATTGTAAATAACTATATCTTTCTTCATGATGATCTTTTTTTTGCTTTGTATGGAGATACTATACTTTCGAAGTATAGAATTTCATTAGCTAAATTTTGATAGACAATATAGTAGTTCATCATATATGAATTTGATAATGATTGTGAAAACTTTTATAAAGTTATTTTAATTATGTCTTTTCTTTAAAAAATAAAATTTTATGATTGATGATAATATTGTTAAATATTCGAAGAGTATTTTTAGGGGCATCTATAGATTTAAGAAAATTATAAGTCTGTTCAAAATCTTTAATACATCTTTGACTAAATATAATTTTCTTTTCTATATGTATAATTTTTTTTTGGCCAATAGAAAGAGATTTTATTAATAAAAGACAACAACATAAACAAGAGTAGACAAAACATTAAAAAAAAAAACCAAAAGCAATACACAGTTGAGAACTAATCAAAGTAGTATCTTTAGCATATTCCTTCATCACAAATGCCAGTACAACTAAGGAGGAGCTGGTAGACCATCACGACTCAAAATACCAACCAAAGAAGATGGGGGCATTAAAATCCAATTACCCAAGCTCATCCTCTTGCTGACTTGCTTTGCTAGCCAATCAGCGGCGCTATTTGCTTCACGATTGATGAGGACAAAATCAACACCCTGTAAATGACGTATTCTATACAAAATATCAGAAATGTATGGAAAGATTCTCCATTTTCCTTGTCCTTTATTCTTAAGAATTTCAGTATGCAAAATTTGGGAATCCATTTCAATCTGTACATTATGGTAGTGTTTCTGCTCCAACAACTTCACCCCTTCATACACAGCTCTAGTTTCAACCTCAAGTGCTGAATCTGCTTTACATTCTTTTACAATACCATCAACAATAATGCCATCAGAGTTTCGGATAATAGCTGCAAATCCTGCATTCCCATGATTATAAGCCCCATCACAGTTCATTTTTAAGAATCCAGCAGTAGGTGGGCGCCATGTATTCCGCAGTGAAGACCCCCGATGCATATCAAATTGTTGTTTACACTTTTCATAATGCATCGAAGAGGATCTGGTTTATCTATATGTATAATTGATAAATGAATAGCTTTACAGGTGGAACAAATAGGCATTATTACTGAGTTTTATCAAGAAGATATTACATAAGAATATTTCTAAAACCATGTGTCAAACAAGCATTAAGAAAATCTATAAGAATAATTTTATCTAAATAAATAAAACTAGTATAGAGAAAAATGATAATAGGTTTTATAAGATACATACAGATTAAATAAAATTGAATAATAAATGATGAAAAAAATAAAAACATAAGAAAACATACCTTGGTTTCTCTTTTTCTCTTAATGGCCAATATGCAGGCATAAAGACGATAATTTAGAGAGAGAGAGAGATGAAAACTTATTTTACTCTCACCCTTTCAAATGAGGTTGAGTCTTACATTATAAAAGCAAAGACAGAGACATTCGTCCAAAACTAAAAAGTAAAAGAGTACTAGAAAAGTAAAGTAAAGAAAAAGTAAAAGTTGAAAGCAAACGAATCTACTTTTGGTGGCTAGTAGTTGGCCTGCATAATTGTGGCCGACAAGTGGCCTACATTATTCTTCAATAATTAAATCATTTGATGAGTTGTCGTCTTTTGGTTGTTCTTGTAGAGATGTAGATGGACATTGTTGACTTTGATGTTGAGAATAATGTTGTAACTGCTGACAGATTGCTTGTTTCCATTGTTCACAAAGACCATTGAATAATGTAGAGAATGATGTTTCTGCTTGTTTAATGAGTTGTAAAGCATATAGTGAGATAG
>JANZLF010000002.1:34958440-34969152 GCA_026546835.1 Erythroxylum foetidum
ATATATATATATGTATATATATATATATGTATATGTATATGTATGTATATGTATATGTATGTATATGTATATGTATGTGTGTGTGTGTGTATAGTTCAGACATTTTTAATGGGTAAGTTGATGTTGATCTAGAAGTGAGTGTAAATAAGTTAACTCTTAAGTATAAAATGTATATAAATTTTGAGTTAATTCTAACTTTTCTTGTCCAGGTTTTAATGCGTTTGGGTTACTTATTAAAAATTGGATATAATTATATCGATTTTGATAATATTCTTTTTTGTCTTGAAATTGTAGAACTAATGGTTCAATATATTGCATATGATGAAAGAGTTGGGTACAAATCGGACAGCTATTGGGTTCCATTTCTAATTATTATAAATATTTATAATAAATATCTATAAAAGCATTTTTTGTATCGGAATAGAAAGGTAAATTTGTGTGTTCAGTATGTCTATAATACATATATGTTAAGAGATAACGTAATACATATGGATTAAATTGATGTCTAAAACAGTGCCATAAAAATATATAAAGAGATCGAGAATCTAAATAAGCAAAACAACTAGCTAAAAAGATAGAGAGGTGAGCATGCATAAATGATCAGATAGTAAACATATATAATAATTGAAGAAACACGTATGACTATTAATTTCATTGAAAAGTATAATGAGTCTAGCTAGAAGCAGCAGTACCTGCTTCTAGATGGGTAGTGTAATGGTCTGATAAGAGTAAATGAAATTGTTTAAGTTCAGCTTCCTCCTGTGCTAAGATAGTTTGACATTCTTGAATGCTTTCATAACCTCTTTCTATTTGTATTGTAGGGGGTTTGGAATATTGAGGAAGTACAGAATTAGATGCATGTTTTTTCTTGCTTCGAGAATCTGTTTGCTCAAACTTATTTTCCGGTTGGTTAGCTCAATATAATTCTATATTGCTTGACAACAGTTACAAGATGATGGCATATTGATTACTCTCAAAATAATTAAATGTTTAGAGAGATAAAGATAGAAACAGATATATATGGTTAAGAATAAGATAGAATAAAATAAATTTGAAATGCTTCGATTTTGAAATAAAAAGATAAGTACTAAGTAAATAAACATGTATAAGGATTGATGAAACAAAAACATAATTGAAATCATACCTTTTTTGCTATTCTCCTTTTGAATGCCAAAACTCAGGCTTAATTTGTAGAGAGCAAGATGTAGGAATTCAAAGAGTGCTTTTATTTCATACTAACTTTGGAAAGGAAACTTACAATATATAGGCCTAGAAAAGTAGACATAAAGTAAAAGGACAAAAGAAAGATGCTAAAGTAGAAAAGATGTAAAGTAAAGTAAAGAAAATACTTAAAATAAAGGAAAAGAAAGAAATGACTTTAGTGGTCATAATAATTTACATTATGTACAAACATAGACAACTTTGGGGTATACATTAGGCTTTGTCTTTTAATCTTCAATGATTGCTTCAATTGAACAGTTATCATCCTTATCGATTGTGGATGTTGCAGGACAATAAAGACATTGATGATGAGGATGACTGCAAAGTTGTTGACAAAGGGCTTGCTTCTAGTGATTTGAACTCGGTGAAGACCCCAGAAATGTTTGAAAAAGATTGTTCAAACTGTTTAATAATTTGAAGAGCTTTTGTTGATACTGGTGCTTTATATGCAGAGATCATGATGATGTTTGGTCCTTTGTAGTTAACTTTAATTAAAGACTTGGCATCAATTCTTAAACATTGTTGATATACACGTTCCAGACAATTGAGATTGAGTTGATTGATTAAATCCTAATGAAAAGTGTGTCTAGGTGGTTCATTAATGGGAGGGTACATCCTGTTGCTTATTCCAATCTGCAAGAATGCAATTCTTGATACTTTGATTTCTACATCCTTGATAATATCTATTTTCTTAAAAATAGGGTAACTGCTGAATATTTTGATGAATATTTCTCGTTCCTTAGCAAGTCTGTCTTGATAGTTTTTGACTGCCTGGACAAATCCTATAGGGAACTCAGACAAAATGTTTAATTTGGTGAAATAAATAGTGTTAATGAGTCCACTTTGGAAGAATAGATAAGTGGTTATAGGGTCTGCTTAAGGAAAGATGATTGCTTTTGGTCCATATTTTCCTCTGTTTTGTGGATAATACTGAAAAATTTTCTGTTCTTCCTTCCACTCATTAAGTGCTTGGAAACATTCACAAAACATTTCCGAAGTGATCTTTCTCATTTCTTCTTTGATTGCTTTAGTTGGGATTGAGTTAATTCGATCCATATTGACAGGTCTACCCAATGACTTCATATTGGGGTCTGGTACTGGTCTTTCTAAGATCTATTTGTATTGTGGTTTCAAGCTAGGTCCTTCTTTAAATTTAGATAAAGCCTTTTCTGCTTCTTGTCTGCTTGTAAAACTTTTATGTAAAATGGATGATTTCCCAGTGATATGTACTGCTATTTTGTGCCATTCATTATAAATCCTGGCCATAGGTCCATTAAAAATGACATAAACCTTTTCTTCCTTAAAATCTTCTTTGTGTTGAGAAGTAGATGATGAGGTGGATAAAGAGAGTTGGGTAATCTATTGTGGCGTAATGGGTTGAAGAGTCGGTGGAGTGGTAGTGCTAATGGTAGATGGCTAATTAGGAGAGAGTTGCTTTTCTAGGAGGATAATAGTTGATCGAAGTTGGTTAATTTCTTTAGTAACAATTCCTACTTGTTGTTGGAGGTCTACTAATTCTAATTCCTTCCTTTTTAATGACT
Organism: Erythroxylum foetidum; assembly: GCA_026546835.1. Lineage (NCBI taxonomy): Eukaryota > Viridiplantae > Streptophyta > Magnoliopsida > Malpighiales > Erythroxylaceae > Erythroxylum > Erythroxylum foetidum. Next base: position 34,961,203 of record JANZLF010000002.1, read on the forward strand.
CCTTGAGACTGCTTATTGCCGTTTTCATTCTCTAGTTAAAATATCTACAAGACTATTATTAGAAGATTTTATATAATCAATATGAAAAGTATATTGATTTAATTCTAATTGTCGCTGGATTAAACGTCCTTGGTTGTAATTAGTTTTGATTTGATATTTAGTAAATCCATATAAATACTTGGAATCTATTTGAATAGTAAATTCAACAGGCAATAGATCAATACGCCATTTTCTCAAAGTTTTGAGACAGGCTAATGTTTCCTTTTCATATAATAACCATACGTCTTTTACCTCTTTTTTGTTTAAAATAATTGTTTACATAGAAAGCAGGTGCGGAATGTTTACTGGTACTGGGAAAGATTAAGTGTTTTGTTAATAGTTTGGAAAACATTGACCTCAACATATGCCTCTTATATCTATTAATGCTTCTACAAATACTCTTCAAACATGTCAAAATATTATTAATAATCATACAACTTTATCAAGAAAAAGAAGAAATAAAACAACTTTATAAACATCTTCAAGAACATTATCAAACTCATATATGACTAACTATTGTACTATATGTAATCACCTACATACTGAGATTATGTATTTTGAAAGTTTAGTATCTCAATATAAAACAAAAAAAGATTATTATGAAGAATGATATACTTATTTACAATTTTTTATTAATAATAATGGATAAATATCTATTAAAGAAAACCTTGTTATTACTACTAATCTCAATAATCCATATAGTCAAGTTTTACAAAATATGAACAATCTATTAACCGAACGAAAAAGACTTTTTCATTAATATGTTAGATATAACTACAGATAATATATTAGACATAGATACTTTAGAATTGACTGAATCTACTGGAATTTTTCTTACTAATACATTACTATCAAATGAAAACAAAAAAATTTCCAAAACACAGTTAAACCTTAAAGTCGGACAAGATATTAATTATCATCTCATTAAAAATATAATAAATTGTAAAAATATTATTTATTATGGAAAACTAATTCATGAAACACCTATCAGGATAGACCAATGTAATAGACATGTCTGCATAAATCTAATAGATGAAGAACAAATTTATAAACCATTACAAACAATTACAGATGAAAAACGACATAAAATAGGATATATACATCTATTTACTATTCAAATTTTATTAAAATCTACTTTCTAAGAAGGAATAAACTCTCCAATCCGAATGGCTATCATAGACGAACGTATGAATAATTTAAACGATCAAGTGATAGGAATAATGAATAGAAATTTTGGTTATGAAAAAATAAAATTTAATACTCATTTAAAGCTAGGAATCCCTTTACAATCACATAATTTAGATGAAACTACTACTATTGCTTATAAATTCTATAGAGAAAAATTAATGACTATAGGACAATCACAAACATTTGATTCACAACAGGCAAATGATGTAAAAGTAATATATGAGATTTGATTGCACTTTGATCACTTGGACCCATAAGACAACAAATTACATAGTCATCTTATTTCCAAAATCGAATAATATTCAACAAAAGATAAGAGCAACTTGGCTTGCAAGTACACTTGCGCTTGAAATTATAGAGTTCTTGGCAAAATAAACAAACAATTAGAGAATTAACATATCAATAATGTTGAAAATATAATGGTTATATGTATGTCTACTTGACTACTGTGTCCATGAAAAGGTTGTTGAGAATGGAAAGGGAAGTTTGAAGCAGGGTTCGACAATCAAAGGGCTTTACAACAACCTCTTTATGAATCTTTACTACCAAACAAGAGCCTACGAGGAACTACACACACTAAGGTCTTGAAATGATAGACGAGGACAACGCTTTGATAGCAATAGAATAAATAATAATGTACCTTAACAGGATTGGTTTTTAGAGTTGATGCGTATTTTGAAAGATGGATTAGCAGATAAGACAAAATATTTAATAGAGAAGTAACATAAGGAGATTATCCTATGAATATATACTTGATCGTTGATTGATGCATAACAGAAGAAGATTATACCTTAGAAACCTTGCAATAGGAAAAGGAAGTGAACCACCAGCAAACACACGTTGCGTTCTAGCATGCCAATATATGGAGGAGAATCAAATAATGAAGGCGAAAGAAGCCATCAAAAGAGCTAGCTTAGAATGGAAGTATGAAATTCGAGCTATATTTAGTATTTGGTGGAAGGCATTTCTCAACAATTGCTAGCAAAAGGTGATGTCTGCCTTCTCGACAAAGAATCAAAAGCAAAACAATTATCAAAAGAAAACTTTATGCTTTTTTCTCCAGAAAAGACGTGTTTCTGATGTGTTTGTGGGTCTGTCAAGGGCAATAATGCAAGTAAAGTGTATTGTTTTCAATTGTGAAGAACTCGAAAGGCGTGCATGTGAAGTTATCGCTAACTTCAGAGCAGACTTAACCAATAAATTTTGCTTCAATATCTAGCCAGACTACACACAAAGATCATGGAAGTTCTGCTTATGGAACTTTCATTAAATGATTTATTAAATAATTGAAAAAATAGAGTTTTGACTGCTTTGTGGTTATGCTACAGCTTTTCTTCCCAAGAAAAATCACTAGCATCACCCCTTGTAATACACTATCTAAACTAAAAACCATGTTTCGTAATCTTACATTTGATGGCCTATACAAACTATACAAACCACAGGACTAAGAAAATAATACAAGACTTTAGAATACAAAGAGGCATAGAAGAAGGCAACAGCAAAGGAAAATTGAGATTCTGTTAAGTGACTTGTCTGCCTGAATTTCCTGCCTCCTCAGCCGTGGGTTACGGCTACCAACAAGGTAGTACGAGTTGGGGTAAGCATATAAGCTCTGAGAATTCCCAAAAACCCTGCCAGAATCCATCCCCCCAAACATTCCTACAAATGGGTGGTGTAAGCGTGTCAGTGCAGTTCTTCTGACACCAAGTAATGGAGATGAAGGTTCTTCAAAATTATAGTGATTCTGGTAAGGATTACGATAAGGAAGCCGCTGACCATTTTGGGGCATGCTACAAACCACAGCTTCAGGGCCACAAGCTGGTGGGCGAGGGGGTATCACCATGCCCCTGGAGGCTGTCTTACCTTGAACCTCAGCTTCAGCTGGTGCCTGACCACGCCCATAGAGGGGAACCATGGTAGTATGGGATATATCAGCCTTGCAAACTGGGCATTGTGGGTGTTCATCTGAGGCTAGAGAGGCACTCTGAACATGGAGCCACTTGTAGATGCAGGGCCAGCAGTAGAGATGGCCACAAAAGGTGACCACAGGCTCATGAGCAAAGTCAAGACAGATATTACAGTCAAAGCAACCATGAAGACCGTCAGAGTGAGATGTTGCACTGGTGACTGATTTCAATTCCTGGGTGAAATAATGCTCAAGATCCATTAAAGCTTGTTTTGCCACCAGACTAATGATCTGAGATATGTGATACGAGCAAGAACAGATTAATATAACAATTTTGCCTCACTATTTCAGGATATTCAGGAAAAATGAAAACAGAACATGTCAAGACACCAATTTATCAATTATGCAGAAGAGAATGCCAGACAGAACACTATGTCGACGGAGAAAAGTTCAGATCAAAGGCGCATAGAAAACGGCAAGCCCCATCTTCTACTTCAACGTGACAAACCAAAAGGTCAAACATTCCACATGCTAATAATAAGAAAACAAGAAAACCAAAATTCTGGACTCATTCTCTCTTTGATGTTCTCGTGAACTAACCTAATCTTAACTCTAAACTCCGTCTGTAAAGGGTACTTTCAACCAACTTTTAATATAGCAAACATTGTGGTACTTCAAATTCTCATCATATTTTCGCATCCTATACCTAATCATACAACAATTGCACGTATAGTATATAAAGCAGTGACGAAATTAGGGGGAAAAATGAGAAATTCCAAACAACAACAACAGTATAAAAGACATTGGTTTGTTGGCCTAACCACAGAACAGTAGACTTGTACTCCTGCATACAATGATCCTAGGCAGGGATTGGTTTGTCAATTACAAAGTTCAATAACTATTGCATAATCAACAATCAACTTATTAAACAAGATATGCGAACTCTGGAGCTTCTTGTCTACAGTGTTGAATGCTCAATTATTTAAACTAAGAGGAGCATTTCCTCTCCAAAAATCATAAAAATGATTAGACTACTAAATCAGAATGCATTGTGCTAAATGCATAAATAACAACTAAAGTAACATCATACACGGAATTAAATCATAAATATAAAACAGATTTGCATTCTGAATTTGCTAACATTGTTATGAATTTGAATGCTGACAAATCAGCATTTCAGTATTAGGCAATATAAGTTATAAAAAGCAATTAGATTGATAATGAACAAAATTAGGTGGCTAGGTGCATCTCATTCAGAATCATACTGTGGCAATCAATAACCAATCTGCTCACTCCCCCACCCTTCTCAACTACACACCTTTGACCAATTTTTCCAACTACCCTTTCAACCTCAAATAGAGGAGCTACCTAACAGATCACAACTTACTGAGCCAGCACAAATCAATACATTTTAGTGCAAACATAATAGAACCACCCCATCCCAGCACCAATCAGCTCGTAGAAAGAAATCAATATGTTGAACATAATAATCTATTAATCCTAGTGGTCCACAAGTCCAGACAAAAGATGAAAACATAGGGCTGTTTTGTTTTGTTGTTTCCGTTGTGCATCATAAAGGAAAGATACCATTTCTGATTTTTATTTGCAAGTGGTTGTAACATTACATAAATGACAGAAACAAGAATACTATGCAACAGACGGAGAGAGGAGGAAATAACAGAATAATCATAATGAAGCCTGATAATTTGAAGAAGCCACAAATGTTAATCAAAAGCAAAAGATTGGTCTCCTGGCAGATGCAAGCATCCATCAGTTCTCAGTTCCCTCACGATAAGATTCGAAACATCCCACCACCTTCGATCAGTATTTTCGGTCATCTGCGGATCAAAACTGCGTGGGGATAAGACTTCTGGCTCTTACGTATAGACAAAGTTGAATTCTCAGGAATACCCAATGAACGCGATGTTCATAAACCATAGACTATTAAAAACAGAAATCCAAAGAGTCTCAGCTAAATTTTCTACTTGTAACTAAAAAGTCCTAAGAACATAGACAATAAAAGAGCCAGAACGCAAATAATCATCCACTTAAGAATCTATCATCTGATCCTTCGTCCCTATAATCACAACTCAATCCATGACTTACCGAAACAAACCAAACAGCAACTACAATATTCCGGCTCATTACGTTCAACACGATCGAGAAGGTCAATTTTCTGTCATTTTCCTACCCTTCCCTCATATTTCCCTAGAAATCAAACATATGATGCATAAACAACAAAACACGGGAAACCAGTAGTTAAACGAAAGATCAAATATTTATGAATCCGAAGACGAAAACAAACAAATACAAGACATCAATGGAGCACAACCTAAACTAAGAATGATAACCCAGAAAGTCGTGGCGGCCCTTGGGTTAAAAAAAATGGCTTCAAGGAAGCTACTCCAGTGGAGATTGGTTTTGGGAGAGAAAAAGGAGATATAGATTACAGAGCTAGGGGGCTGTGAACCGTTGAAGATATTGGTATAACTTCGCTATGAAAAGGCGGAGGATAGTGGGGAGAAATTAAGATGTGCTGTTTTATTGTGCTTACTTATTTTTATCTTAAAGAATATTTAATCTATCTTAATGATTAGATTGAAAGTTGAAAAGACAAATAATCACAATAGTCTGACGTTGAGCGACTTGAAAGGGAAGGACTGACAGTGACTTAAGATGTAAGCTTAGCCTCATACTTGGAAAATGGAGGTTAAGAATGAGTTATCATCAACTTTGAGTGAGGCCACCAAGAAGCTTTCTTAGGAACAGCAACGGTGGTGACCACCTTTTGCTGTTGAGCAATAATTGATGATAACAGGTCCTTAGCATCATCATCACCTAATAAGTCGAAAGGGTTCTGGTTCTGCCTGATTTTGGCAGGGTAAAATATTGTCGTTGTGTTTTATGTGACTGATTGTCTTTTATAGTGAATTCGATGTAAAAATACCTGCAAAATAAAGAAGGCTTGGCGGAGGTTGAGTCCCGATCAGCCCCTCCGACGTTCAAGTCAATTTTCCGGTAAAGGTGAGGTTGATAAACACAGAGAAAGCTAGGTTAATGATTGTTCGTACCTTAGTTATGAGAATAATACCTTTTATATGATTTTTCAGCTAGGTTTAGGTCTTTACGTATCTGCATGAGAGATGTTCTTCTACTGTTGGGTCATGGACGTGTGGGTCAGGCCCGAATTAATTGATAGATGTGAGACTGACCGATCGGCCTGTAGGATTGGGCTCGGGTCCAATATAGCCGACCCAACCAGGTTCATAGCTGCCATCTCCCCTTAATCAAACCTTTAAATCTAAAAAACAAAATAGTATGAGAAAAAATTAATTATCTTATCATAAAATTAAAATTTTTAATTTAATACCAAGAACCCTAATTCATAATTCACCCCATAAATTATATCTTTTCTTGTAGCATTTGAAGATAGAAATGTGATTTTATAGTTTGGTATTTAAATATTCAAACTTTTAATTTTTTTTAATTCTAGCTCAACTTTAGTATTTCTATTAAGTTTGCTGATGTGACTTACCACGTGTTTTAGAAACTTTAACTATTAATACACGTCAATCAAAATTAACACAATAAATAAAGATTATTGAAATGATATCGTTGTTTACCGGATGAATGAACTAAGTACCTTTTTGAAAAGAAGAATATTATTTTGTTCTCTTGGGGACTAATAAAATATTGCTTTTAATGGAGGAGAAAATCATAAAGAAAATTTTGCTACTTGGGATTGTTGGTATCCCTTAAATTCCAAATGATAAAATTCATTGAGAATTAAGGAGAATAGAATGAATCTTTCTTCTTGATTTATAACTTGGGCCTTTCTAGAAAGAGTGCTTTTAGTAGGTGGTGATGTTAATGGTTGAAGTATTGGAATACTTCTCTATTTAAGCAAGTTTTATAATATCATTTATAAGAGTTCATGATACTACAAGAAAAGTAAGAATTAGTAACGGAAAATTACCGTCGGAAAATATACCTCAAATTACCGACGAAAAATTCATTTCTGTTGGTAAAATTGTCGAGAAAATTTTCATTTATTGATGATACTAATATCTGTCGTTAAATATCGAGAAAAATCATCCCGAAAAATTTTGCGATGGACTTTAGCGACGGTATAAGATTCCCGTCGGTAAAGGATTTAGTGACGGTATAAGATATCTGTCGGTAAAAAGGTGAAAATTATTGGCGGAATAAAAAATTTTAAATTTACCTACGAAAATTTCCGTCGGTAAATTCTTTTTAAATTTAAAATCATCCAACATCTCCCCCCACCTGTGTCTTCTTCTTCCTTCTTCCCGCGTCTCATCTTCAGCTTTCTTCTCTCCGGTTTCTCTATTGTAGACTCCTTTTCTGCTCGTTGGTGTTATCTTCTCAGACCATTATCATCGTGTCCTTCGATGGAGGTATTTTTGCAACTACTATCATGTGTTTTTTTCGTATATTGAATGAAAGTTAATTTAGGTATTTGATTACTTTCGCTTATTTGTATATTTTGTGATTGAAAAACAACTTTAAGGTATAAATGTTAGTGATAGAAGGGATAAGACGTAATTTTAGTTGTGATGTTGAGATAAATTTATGATACATGTAAGGTATTTGATAAAATGTCTGTTCTTTGAAAAATGATTTCAGTTCTTTATTTTCAGTTCTTTTTTAGTACGAATTTCATAATTTTAATTTTTTTACTTGAAATATGGTATAACTTACATTGATATTTTTGTAATGCATTATGTTTAGATTATAGTATAATATGATATGCTTAGATTAGATTAGATTAGATTATATTATGATTATAGTATAAA
>JANZLF010000002.1:34969252-34983038 GCA_026546835.1 Erythroxylum foetidum
TTTTGTTGATTTAACTCAACTTTTCTTTTGACAGCTTATTCCTTAGCTGGCCATGATTGACGAACATGTGGTTGGTGAGAAGGTCTTCCACGTGTTTGTTGCCTGGTTGATCTTGAACCTTCTGCAGATTTATGGTATCTAGGATTCCTCTTTTCTGGTTCATCTTCTATATCTGTAGTCTGATATGCCGAAGGATAAGAGTAAAGGAAGTGGGTTAACGCTAAAAGCAAAGTACAAGACGTGCATATTATAGAATCAAGGAAATTTTCAACTCCAACAAAGATTTTTTTTGCCTTCCTCTCCAAATCTTGTAAGTCTAACCTTGCAAGCATAGGAATATGGCCATAAATATTTGGTTTCCCCATCACACCATCATCTCCAAGCAAAAATTTCTAACGTATGTCCCCACAACATAAGTCCCCACAAAATGCTCATGAGGGCATTCATGCTTGTCATAAAAGTCAATTGGTCTATATTTGTAGGCTGTCCAATCTTACCACAAGAACTAGAACATAATAAGTGTTGCGATTAGTACGAAGGGATTTAGCTTCCAGAGAAACTGAACACTTTGCAGGTACATTTTAAAAAACAGTTTTAGCAAATTTATCCATGGAAAAAAGTTCGTCGGTAAAATATATTGAATTTACTGACGAAATTTTTTTTTTCTGTAGGTAATTACCGACGAAATAACCAAATTTGTTGGTAATTTTCTAACAAAAAAAGCTTCTCTTTTGATAAATTTATCGACCGAACAAAATTTTCATTTTTTATTCGGTTGGTAAATTTACCAATGGTGTACAAAATTTTCGTTGGTAAATTTATCGACAGTATAAAAAATTTTCGTCGGTAAATTTACCTACATTCGTATCTCTGCAGTAAATTCCATCACTAAATAAGCTTACCGACAAAATGTGTACAAATTCTATCGATAATTTCTGCCGCTAAATTCCATTTTTCTTGTAGCGTGACAATTAGAACTTCATTAAGTTAAATCTCAACATTCTTATCGTTGCTTAAGAATGTCTGTGCCAAGTTACTTCTTTTGGTAACTCCTCCATTTTTTTAATATGTTCCACTAACTTTAGACCATTCCTTTCATATTTAGGTTTATAAAAGATTATTGCCTTTTTTATTGTTCCCTCTTCAACCTAGGATTACAGCTTAACATTATATCCTTCTATACTTTGTGGAGAACCTTGTTGTGTATCATGAAAAGCTTATATTTCAGCATCTATCCTGCAAATCCCTAATATCTATTCTTAGTTTTAAGCCCTAAATAAAATCATAAAATCCTGGAAGATCAACCATATGTTCATTTATATAGTATGATTCATTAAACTCACATTCGATGTCATTTTATTTCAAACTCCCCAAGTTTACATAAACATTTAGAGACCATAGTAACTGTTTAAACGAGGAAGGTATGGTGTTTAACACGTTGCTTATTTGTTAACTGATCCTCAAACTTTGATTCTTGACATGGGACTTCATACTTTCTTTTCCTTTAGGTTTACCTCCATGTTTTCTCAGTAAGGTAGACTGGCAAATTTAGTTTTATTTATCTATAAATTTATTATAAAGCCTTGGAATGTCTATAAAATCCAATCGTCATTAAGAAATGGAACCCAGTTTATCACTAGATGAAGGAGATCTCATTTTCTTACCCTTATGAGTAAGATTGATTCTATTTTATTAAAACATTGAGCTCAGATAAAGTTATAACAACCTACAAAGAATAGTGATTAGAAAATTTTGCATTAAAGTAAATTTAAACTTACAATTACCTTAACATTGCAAGTTGATCACCTATAACTATATGGGAAAGAATTAATAATTTATATATTCCACCTATTCAAACCTTAAAGCACTAAAATCCAACCACTCAAAGATCTAAAGTGTAAAACCCTTGCCTTAGAAAACAACATCATCGTTATATGTAGTCCGAAGTCCTGCAATAAAGTTGAGTCTGAAAATATAATCTTGCCCCTACATTGTACGTACCCTTAGAAACCATCTCACCGCTTAATGCTAGCCATTTTAACTCTTAATTTTTTTTTGGCATGATACCAAAAAAAAAAACTCGAACCCCCCAAAAAACTTAACTCTTTGAAACGGGGTTTTCTAGTTTAGATTATCCTTAAAGTAAGTATCAAAGAGATCCCACTTATGAATTTATCTTAAATTGAGATCTTTTAGTATAAATTTATTTAATTCCATTTAACCATTGAAGAAAATATAACTTCCTTCTGTACTTTCTTCTCTTATTAAAACCATTTATTGCTCTTCTAAAGCCCCTGTAATAAACTAATTCACGATCATTACTTTGGAAATCTCTCTTACATTAAATTAGTTTATGTCTTGAAAAACCTTACGATTTGAAAACAACTGTAGACCCCTTTTCTCACACACCTGGTCTGACGTGCTCAATGCAACCCTTAGCTTGTAGTAATGGACTTCATTATCAATATATATACTCTCTTTATAATTCAAGAGAATTCTTTAAAGATGAGATAGTAGTGGGGGAGATTATTTGACGTATTATGTGTAACTCTACCATCTTGGGCTATATATATCTCTATCATCTTTACTTGATGTCATTTTCAATCATAAGCACAGATCCTGCTTTATCTTTTATATAACGAACTTGATCTAAGTCTCTCTCTTTTTGTTCTCTAGCTCTCGTTAACTTAAATATGTCATTTTTTTCATCTTTACTTTCCAATCGTTGGTATAATTTCTTGTAATCTTTGCTTTTAACGTCTAAGATTATCTTCCTTTGCGTCTTTCTTTGTCAATTTGTAACTTTCTTTATTAGCTATCTGCTCAGCCTTTATGATGCTATTGATTAGAGCTTTATAGTCAATCTTTTTAATCTTAATATTTTCCTGTAAATCTTCATTCTACCATCCAAACTCCATCTTTCTACTTCTAGGCCCTTTAGAATTACTCAAGATTTCTTTAGCTATATTCCTCAAAAGAGCTGCTACTCTCTCACACAAATTATTAATTATTTATAAAATATACATAAAGATAGGAAATTGATTATCTTATTTATTGATATTATATAATAAATAAAAATTAAAAAAGGCTTAATTTATTATTATATTAGATTAATGCATTTAAAATTTTAATAAAATGAATTAAAATCCCCTCAAAAAATAAAATGAATTAATATTAAATATTATGTACATAAATCAAAATATTTAACTTATATCACTTACTGTCTGTGTAAAAAAAAGGTTGGTCACATATTTGTTTCTTAAGCATTTTTAATAGAGAAAAATAAATGGGGGAAGTTTTGAAAAATTTTGGATAGACATGAAAACTCTTTGTGAGTTTTTTTTTGAAGTATAAAGAATTTTAGTAAAAGTGAAAGTAGCTTTGACAATAAGGTTAAAATATAAGTTGAATTGGCTCAAAATTAATAGAAAAGTCTAATGTAATTATGTATGAGCTTAAAATAAAATATTTTAATCGAGTTTTAGATTTGAAAAATGTTGGATTAAAATTTTGCTAACTCAACTTAAAACTTGATCAAAACTTAATTATACTTTTTCTAAGGTCTAATTAGGTTTCAAATTTAAATTCATAAATTATGACCTAAACTTCTTACCTTTCCTAAGGCTATGTTTATTTGGGTGATTATTAATAGAATGAAATAGAATATAATACTATATCGTTTGAGAGAAGAGTTTATAATAAAATGAAATTAAATTAATAAGATAGATAAGAAATATTTCATATTACATCTCATTATATCCTAAATATTAAAAATAGTTACCTTCGATTTGTAAAGTTTATGATAATATATAAAATAATAAATAATATTATATTATATTATATTATGAAATTTTCTTTCAAACAACATTTCACTATATTATATTATTAATCATTACGTACCTTTCAAATAATAATTTTTAATATTACATCTATTTATATTTTATTTATATTTTATTTTATTATAAACTATTCTACTTCATTCTATTTTATAAAAAACCTTACGTAAAACTAAATATAGCTTGACAGTGCAATTGAAATAAAAGCGAAGTTACAACGTTGCAATGCATAATTTGCTGAACCGGAAAGAGTATTGCATCTAGACTTAAATAAATTACAATAGAAATCAGTCTTTGAAATTAATATCAATAGAGACGATACAGTTATATTTCAAGAATTCCTTACCAGACATAGGCAAATTAGAGATAAAGAAGCTGGTTATGAACTTCGTAATGCACTTATTGAACATTTGTGGGAACGATATGGAAATTCAAATAATTAGAGGTTAAATGAGAAATTTTAATCAGTTTATATTTGCGTATGTTATTAATTTGTTGTTGCAATAATATTAAATATATTTTGTAAATAATACTAATTTAATATAAAGTATATATTAATTAATTAAGAATAATGATTTTTATTTTTATTTTTACTAAATAAATAAATAAAAATTCTTGTATAAATATAAATTAATTTAGTTAATAACTAAATTATTGTGATTATATAAATATAAATTAATTTAGTTAATAACTAAATTATTGTGGTATATTCTTTGAAAAAAATTTGGTGTAGAATAGTTGAAGCAACATCAAATTTAGTGTAAAATGATTATAAGAATATTTCATTTTACACCAAATTTGGTCTAAAAATTTGATGTAATTGTTGGAGATGGCCTCATATAGATCCCTTCCTTTTTCTGACTTTTTTGAGAAAAAACCAAAAAACAGATAGATACCAACTTAGGCTAGTTAAAATTATGTCCGAGTCTGACAGTTTACAGTTATCACATTTGCTGTTACCTCTTATCTCTTGCATATCTGCAGGTAAGAGTTTTGCTTGAGCCAAGCCAACCCTTTAAGGTACTTCCTCTAGATTATTGAACAACATTACGATTTATTGTCTCTGCTGTAATTGAGCAACCTTAAACTACTTGTTCTCTATCTCTAAGTGCTGAAAAACAGTCCAATTTTGTAGTTTATTTGCTTGAAGTGATCGGGAGGTCGGCATTTGAAGCGATGCATTTTCTTCTCTTGTCTGGTATTTTACTCGTAGGTAAAAGTGCGAATACACGAGATACCACTCATGGCCGCAACACTGTGTAACCTTGGATTTGGCTTTGGGTCTGGTGTGAAGAAAATTGAGGAGTTCTATGTGAAGCAGAGGCAGGCTTTACTTTTCCTTTGTTTATGCTTTTCAATTCCCTCTCTGTGGTCATGGTTCTGACAAATTGATTTGTGTGCCTATTTCTCTTGTTTGTTCTTTTTACAGATATCCAAAATTTAAGATATTTTATGACTTATTGGCATCATACATGCAGAGTATTTCTCGCTTGAACTTGAAGTATCACTTAAACTTTAGTCAGTGAGTGTTCAAGGGAGCTGAAAGTTGTTAGACCTGATGGATATTTGAAATACGTGAAGCTTAGTTTCTGAAATTAGATTAGCAGAGAAAAAGTTTTAAGGATTACCTCACCTGTCTCCGTCAATAATATTTGGTCCAAATTTAAACCACTGTCAATGTTGCTTCCGTGATATCCATGAACTGCTGCAAATGTCTGGTTTAACCTAAGTGATATATTAAGTAGACTAAAGTTTGAACTGTCGCTATGACTCGTTGTTTTACCGGGATCTTCTTCACCACTCTTATCTAACCTGAGAATAAAAGAAGGGAAAATTAGTTTTTCATTTCTGAACCATTGATCTTTTCCATCAGGTACTATTCTATGGTGCTTCCGAATACATTAAAAAGATCATCCCAGTTCTGTTGTAATGCAGCAACACTTTTGCACTCAAATCATATCAGTGGGACAGAAATTAAGCAGCAGGGCTGGCATTTACAGGTGGTTTCTGACAGTAGAATTAATTATTCTTATGACACCAATGGAGGGGAGAAAGCGGATGAGGTTGATAAAATGACCCTAATATGGAGGGCAATCAAATTGCCAATATACTCTGTTGCTTTGATTCCTCTAACAGTGAGTTCCTTGAAGATTTTGAAGCATGATTTGGCTATAATTCAGAGAGAATGCTATTATTTATTTGGAAAAGGAGTCCTTGTTAGTTGTTATATACGATAATGAATGGGGAGGAGAAAACAAAGATGTTATAGCAGTCTTATATGTTGCTGACTTTAAGAGCTCTGGTTATACTTAAAACTTTCTAATGTCGGACAGGTAGGCGGTGCAGCAGCATATTTGCAAACAGGTGTATTTTCAGGTGGGCGCTATATTATTCTCCTGGCTTCTTCAATTCTTATCATAACCTGGCTCAACTTAAGGTGATTTCCATAGATTTTGAAATATAATGAGAAATTTCCAAGTATTCATGATGGTCCTGATAAAAATAAACATTAGAAACAAAGTTATATTGTTTGTTTTTCTTTCTGTGCTCCAAGTGCAGCAATGATGTTTATGATTTTGATACGGGAGCAGATAAGGGCAAAAAAGAATCTGTTGTAAATTTGGTTGGCAGGTATGTCTTTTGTCTTGTAATTCAAATTGCCTTTATATTAATTTCTATCCTGTGTCATGGGTATGCATAGTAAACTTTGACTCGCTGTTGTCTGCTGTGGCTTTGGGAAGCCGTTCAGGTACCCTTATCAGTGCTTATTTCTCACTTTCTCTGGGCTTCGCGGGGATAATATTGACATCCCTAGCAGCAGGAAAGTTGCGGGCTATATTTCTCCTTGCTTGCGCCATTATCTGTGGCTACATATATCAGGTGCAGATAATCTTAAAGATCTGTACGAGAGATTTAAAGTAGTTTCAAAGGACTGAATATACTGTCCTAATTATTGTTCAAGCACGAATTACCCATCTTGACATTTTTTTTGCTCAGTGGGTTGCCACTAGGATCAACAAATTAAAACTCTATTTTGTTTGGCGGAAAAATAGTTTCATACTTTCTCTACAAGCTACTATTCTCGTTGTTACACAATTCGCGTAACTTTCCATTTGCTCTATTCTAGTGTCCACCATTCCGGTTAAGTTACCAAGGATTGGGAGAACCCTTGTGCTTCGCAGCATTTGGCCCATTTGCAACTACAGCTTTTTATTTATTGCTGGGCCGCAGATGGTAGTGTGACATAATCAAATTAGAATTCCAATCTTCACTTTAGCTTTCTGTAGCATTACTGAAGATTCATACGTTTCTGACATCAATCTAGTTGGTTTTGACAGTGGATTAAGCCCTCTGCCACTAACAAGCACAATTCTTTCTGCTTCAATCCTTGTTGGCTTCACCACAGCTCTAATTCTCTTTTGCAGTCACTTTCATCAGGCAATTTTCCTTTTGCTTTCATTTGTCTAACTTCATTTTATATGAATCCTAGGACGAACACACACTTTGTTGCTAGCATGAAAATAACATGAATATGTTGTCCAACCCAGGTAGAAGGAGACAGGGCTGTTGGAAAAGTATCCCCCTTGGTTTGTACATTTGACTGCCATTCTCCTTGATCTAGTTTTGTAGTTGGCACCACTATCTCTTTCCATTTTTATTTTTCTTTATGCAGGTTAGACTTGGGACTGAAAGAGGTTCTGCTGTTGTAAAACTGTCGGTCGTGACACTCTACGCGCTCTTGTTTGCATTTGGAATAAGTAGAGCTCTTCCTTACACTTGCGTTGTAAGTCCTTTACTAAATTGATCAACGTAGTTGCTCCTTTCTAATTCTTAAGTTGAGTTGACACGTTTCCTTGTGAATGATTCTTCCATAGTCATTTAAAATTCACATTTTGTTGCAGCTTCTATGTGCTATGACCATACCCATAGGAAAGCTGGTTGTCAATTTTGTTCTGGAAAACCATGAGGTAAACTTTAAACTCATGTATAAACCTTGTGGAATAAAACCAATGGCCAATGTGGAACAAAAAGCATGCTGCCTCTGCCATTATGACGAAGAATCCTGATGCAAAAGAATTTAAAATCTATAAAAGAAATAAAAGAGGAAAGATTATTTAACTACAAGTTTTAATTTGGTGGGATGAAGATTAAGAACTGAGTTGACATCAAAGATAAGGGCTGAAATTTAGATTGTGTTAGGATTCCTTATTAGATAGGAAGTAGTAGTGAGTAAAGTATGTTATTCTGTTTTAGATATATTATCCTACTTATTTAGGACATAGATATTTTACTATAACAGTATTTAAATTTCATAGGAATCCTTCCTTACTAGAATAAAAATTCTAAAATCTTCTCTATAAATATGTGTATATTCAAACCTTCAATGACAAGCAATCTCAAACTTTTTTACAAACTCGAGTTTTCAACTTGAAGGTGTGATGATTTCTTTTAAGAGTAATTTTTAGATCTTAGAAATGATTTCTAGACTTCTATGATCTATTCTTTGTGTTCCTCAATAATTCTAGTAAACCTAACCTAAATTTTAGTTATCTTAGACCTAACTTTCAGCCATATTAAACCCTAAAATTCTAAGCTAAATTTTCAGCAATCAAACCCTAAAAATTCAATTATACCAAATCTGAAATTTTAGCATTCCTAATCAAAATTTAGACTTAAAATTGGATATTTCAGTAGCCTAATATCAATCATATTTCTGAAATTTGTAATTTTTAGCTACTAGTTAGTATTTCTTCTATTTATCTTACATTAATTTGGTAGCAAAGCTTTGGTTCACAATAACATCACTTTATGGAAGAGCATATAGAAGAATATTCAGCAACCTAGAGCAAGATAAAATACTTCTGAATATTGCAAAAAAATTGGGCATCAATGATCCTTGTTTATAAGGTGCTCCAAAAATCTACTTACATGTAACAACTCTTATATGAAAACATGTTCGACAATTTTTGGAGAGGATAGATAGCGTTGACATACATTCTCTACAAGTGAAAACTTCCACGGGAAAACAATACGTAAACCAATAACCTATACTCAATGCTAAACACAGAGAAAGTAGTAATGTTAGGCAAGATGATGGAACTGATATTGATTAATAACATACAATGCAAGAAAAAGTCTTTGTTGGAAAATCATTTACTGATTTTGATTCCTTAAATTTAATAGTGTCTGTTATGGGTGGTGAAAACACTTCTCCTTTAACTAATCAATTAGAATCTTTAATCCTACTTGTAGAAGGAAGTCAAATACTTGATGACGTGAAGAATTTGACAACGGGAGATGACAAAAGTGTTAAAGATGAAAAACAAAGCCAAGTGGATTCTTTAACAAACCCTAAAGTTGGATGAAATGCCTAAGTTAAACATTGAAACACGTAAACAATAGGCTGAAACCCCTAAACAACAAATCAAAACTAATACACAAAAAGTTGAAACAACATGGTAGTGGAATGAAAGAATAGGATAGCAAGCTAATATATCAAAACAAGGGGCTAAAAAGATTTACTAGCTATTACTTGGAATTTTGAAACTTGTTAGTTCAAAATTTTTGTTGGGATTGTTGATGAAGATTATATTGTAGTGGGTGATGAAGAAGAAGTAGATTTGGATAAAGATTTGAAATTAACAAAACATATGTATAGGGGAGAAGTGGTGGGTGCACTTGCAAAGTCAATTTTGCGATGATGACAAGTTACAAATATATTGGTCAAGACTTATGATTTTGTCCACACAACTAAACTATTTTTCAAAGAGGATGTGCGTCTCCATGGATTATCTTTAACCATTTTCTCTTATCGTGATATAAAGATTATGAGTTATTTTTGGAGAACTATATGGAAATCATTAAACAATAAGCTCTAATTTTTAAGTTCTTTCCATCCCCAAATTGATGGACAAACTGATGTGGTGAATAGAAGCTTGGGGAACTTGTTAAGATGTTTGGGTGGAGAAAATGTAAAAAATTGAGATCTACTTCTTCTTATGTTTAAATTTGCATATAATAGTTCTATAAATAGATTAACTGGTAAGATTATTTTTGAGATAGTATCGGGAGTTCAAACAAGGAAGCCTATTTATTTGGTTCCTTTACCCCAAAGAGTACAAGTTAGTGTTGAAGTTGAAGGTTTTGGACAATATATAAGAGGCATCTTTGATGAGATACAACAACACATAATAACTAGCAACTTGTCTTATAAAAAGCATGCTAATCAACGTCGTCAATTAGTGGAATCTAATGAAGGGAATACGGTGATGGTTGTAATTCATCCAATGTAGTTTTCGAAAGGAAAATATAAGAAAACTTCATTTACGGAGTTTTATATCTTATTATTAGGAAGATAAGTGTTAATGTTTATGTTTTGGAATTACCAAGTGGCATGAAAATTAGTCCTACTTTTAATATTATGAACGCAACTATTTATCATGAATATGATGATACACAATCTCCTACTACAACTGTGAAAATTTCAACCTTTCCCCATCTTAAAGACGTGATAAAAGATGTTCTTAACAACATACCCAATGTACAAGGCTCTCTGCTTTATGGGGGGTCTGGGGAGAATCATAATGTATGCAACCTTTCTTTTGTACTTTTACAAAGAGACTGTTTCTGTGACTTGAACCTCTGATTTTATGATCACAAAGGAACAATTTTACCAATTGCTCTAAGGTTGATAAAAGATGTTTTTGATGAACAAATTGTAGTCACAAAAGATAAAGGATATCAACAACTTCTTGTTAAGTAGAAAAGAAGACCAATTTTTTTACAACACTTGATTTTAGAATCTAAATTTCAGAAGTTGAACTGAGGCTTATATGATGAGTATTTATCAGATTCTACGTTAAGAAATTCAGACTTATATGGTTGCTATTTATCACATTCTACGTTGAGGACGACTTTAGATAAAAACGAGAAGAATTGATGCAAAAGAACATAAAGTCTATAAAGGAAATAAAAAAGGAAAGATTAGTTAACCGTAATTTTAATTTGGTGGAATAAGGATTGAGAATTTAGTTGACATCAAAGATAAGGGCTGAAATTTAGATTATGTTAAGATTCTTTATTAGATAAAAAGTAGTAGTAAGTTAAGTATGTTATTCTATTTTAGATATATTATCCTAATTGTTTAGACTTATTAATTTTATTATAATATGGTTTAAATTTGTTAGGAACCCTTTCCTACTAGAATAAAGGTTTTAAAAATTTCTTTGTAAATATGTGAATATTCAACCCTTTAATGACAAGCAATCTTGAATTTTTCTAGAAATTTGAGTTTTTAACTAGAAAGTGTGATGTTTTTTTTTTAAAAAAATGTGATTTATAGATCCCGGGAGTGATCATTAGATTTCTACCCTATGCTCTTTGTGTTTCTCAATAAATTTTGGCAAACCTAACCTAAATTTCAACTAAAATTCTAAGTCTAAATTTTCAACAATCAAACCCTAAAAAATATGAAATGTCATTATTCTTAATTGAAATCTAGACCTAAAACTTGATATTCCAGTAGCTTAATATTTATCATATTTCTTAATTTTGTGATTTTTTAACAACTGGTTAGTATATCTTCTATTTGCATACATCCAATCCTCTTTTCTGATTAACGTTAAATATTAGCAAAATATAACAACAGTTACGAATGAAAGTGGTAGGATTTTTATTTATACAAGTAAGATACAAATTGAATCCTAGTTACAAGCCTACATTATAATGCAACTAGAATAACACAAAAATGAATCCAGTTCATTACACCAATATTTGACCACGTCTTCGTATTTGTTCTCAGAATAGACCCAAATCTTGTCCTAGGCATGTCTTACGCAATTTTCAAAAACCTCGCAGGATAAAGGGAAGATATTCATGGCCAAGTATTATTGCGTGCGATTGCATACCTTATTTGGAGCTGCATTGGCAGGAGGGCTTGTTGCAGCCAAAATGCTTGGCCAATAATACGATTCAAAGCTCCATGGATTTCTCCGCAAAAAGTAGAAGCAACAAGACTTACAGAGTTATGAAAATAGATGTTAGGAGCTATTCTGGTGGCAATAGTTTCACTTGTCAGTCAAAGAAACTAAGTTATCTTGTTTATGGTCGTTTCATTTAGTTGCGATGTGATTTGGGAGACAAGAAAATACAACAAAAATTACTATTTTTTGAAACACATTATGTTATTTTACAAAAATCGCATTTGTACTTCAACATAAAATTCACCTTGCAATTTCATTTCGCTCAATTCAAGCCAAATTGATAACAATCTTCAAAATTGATGACGTGTTAAATAAAAGCAAATTAATTACAAAAGTTACAAAAAAAGTTAAAATTTGGAAACAACATCAACTCAATGTTATTAAGTCTAATTTACCATTGTCTTTTTTTCTAAGTTTTTTTGTTAGTAAATTGTTTTTACCGACTAAGTACTCCGCATTAAACGTATTATTGTCCGATAAAATACCACCACCCAAATAATCAACTTCATTTCTTTCCTTCTCAATGCTAATCATAATTAATGTTTTTCTTTAATAAAAATAAAGAAATTCAATGCAATACTCTTATCTACTTAACTATTTTCATTACTCATATTAAAACAATCTGTATTTTAGAAAATATTGAAACTTAAATTGCTTGTCTAATAGTTATATAATCTTATTTTAAAAAATTCATATTGAATGCTTTTCTCTTCTTATCAAAATAAAGCCGACAAACAATTGTTTTTTTTCTAAATAAGTTACTTTTGAAATCTTATGTCTTAAAGGTTCAATTTTATCTTATTTTATTGCCAAAAGTAAAGAGTTCTTTTGTTATTAGTACTTAACCATATTTTTTTAATTTACAAATTAGGAGTCATTAATTATATATATTTGTAATAAATTATTCATTTAATCATAATTTTCTTATAAGAATATTGCTTTAATATGACTAGAGCATAATTTTTATATTCTAATTTTTATTTATCAAAGCATTATTTTATTAAAAGATAGGAAAAAATGAGACATGCTCTTTTTTACTATTTTAATGAGTTTTAGAGTTTATTTTGTATTCCCAATTACTTCATGGAATTTGTCTGACTTGATTGGTTTAATTAGAAATTTGTATTATTTGATTTAGTTTAAAACAAAGAAATCATTCATTACTCACTCCCTTTCAGCCATAACTAGCATTATCAAGTAAAAAATTGAAAAAAAAATGGAGTTCTATAGTGAAAGAGAGTGAAAAAGAAATCATAAAAAAAATAAAGAAAATTTTGATTAATGAAAAGCTCAAAGAGTTACAAACTAAAATTATAACTACCTAAAGCATAAAACAAATATTTCCTTTTAGTTTAGAGATACATGATGGGATAACTAATTTATGAACAAAAGGAGTTCCATTTCTTACTAATTCCCACATTTATAAATGGGTAAATAGCATTTAGGCAAGAAAACTTATAGCTCAGAGCTACCAAGTACCATATATTATGATTTCTTAATATCTTCCATTCAACATCATATTATGTCATAATCGTTAGATAGCCAGGAATTAGTTTAGTGTTAGATGAAGAATAGTATAGAGCATTCCCTGCTTTTTATTACTACCACTCAATGTATAGGATTTCATATGATACCGGCTGGTACGTACCATTTCGGCCTAAATCTGATACCGGATTTTAAATTTTGGTACCAGACTTAAATTTCAGTCGGTACCAGCCGATTTCAGCTATACCGGCCGGTATTGGCCGATATTCAAGATACCGGTCAGTACCGAAAATTTTTAAAAATTGGGAGATTTTTTTGTAAAATTTCAAAAATTTTCAAAATCTCTCCCCTCCCTCTCCTTCCCTCCTTTTTTTTTCAAACTTTTTAAAATAATAATAAAGATTTTATTACTAATAATGATTATAAATTAAATAAAACTTAAAAATAAAATATTTTAATTTTAGTTACTAATAAATTATTTTT
>JANZLF010000002.1:35065107-35076264 GCA_026546835.1 Erythroxylum foetidum
GATATTGTTCCTAATAATTGACCGATTCAACTCCCCCACGGTCATCATTGATTCGTCTTTCGGTGGCTGCTCAACGACCAGCCCATCCTTCCGGTCACTCACCGTGACTCCCTCAATACCTCTCACCCCCGGCACCGCCACTACTTCTGTCACTACTTCAAGCGGCCCGACTAGTTGGGAGGCCCTCTCAGCGGTTTCATCCCTAGGGCTAACCCAACTTCTAGGACTGGTTGACGACATGCTTACAAACAGTAAACTTAGAGGAAGAAGCGAGAAAAAAGGACGTACCTAGTTGGTGATTGGAGTTAGGAATTTGAACGACGGTTGAAAGAAAACTCCGGAGATTGTAGGCAAGAAGGTGCAAATGAAAGCAGAATGAAAGCCGGAGAATAAAACAAGCGTGAAGAAAATCTGTAGTCTATCGATCCTGAGTATTTATAGAAGATCGGTTGAATGGACTTCGAACCAACGCTTGACGCATGGAGAAAATTCGAGCCGAACTCAGACACGTGGCAGAATCTGAGCTAAGGTGAATTAGGGTTATTAGAAATCCGGAACGGCGCAGCAGTTAAAAGGACACACCTGACAGCTGCAAAGAAGTCAAAAGGAAGTACGTGACAGTCTGTCAGAGGGCGCGAACCATTAGTAATGATTACACCTAGTGTTTCATTTAAGCCTTGACGTCCAATGGATCGGCCCTACCACTATACTCGCCCGATTGACCTCATCGTTGCACCCGGTCGACCTGCCATATCACTATAGCTGATCAATCGGTTCTTTCATTACCCTCGATCGATCCGCCGTGTCATTACATCTGATCAGTCGATCACATCACGATAATAGATCGATCAGGCCTAGCACGAGCTGCCTTGGAGACACGCTATATGATCCTTATGTACTCCTTCGACCCTTCTCTTAGGTCAGACTCGAGGAATAGGGGGCTTATGGTTAGGTCGGTTGTGCTAGGCCCAGGTCCAGGTCCACGCGTCCACGACCCATTCGCAGGTGGAAACCTTCCATATATACGTAAATACCTACGTAAAGACCTAAACCTAGCATCTATTCCATATATAAGGTACTACTTTGCCATGATACAGGTACGACATTGGAACCCTGACATTCTTTGTTTATAGCTACCAAAAACTCTCATCAAAAGACTAACTTGAACGTCGGAGGGGCCTTCCGGCTATCAACCTCCGGCGTGCCTTGTGCTGTGTTGCAGATATTCTCTTGCTGAAGAAAACCAATCTCATGGATCTAAACAGTAACGTCCTACCTCACCAGAATCAGGCAGAACCATATATATAGTCTTTTCCTGGCAACATCAAGGACAAAAAAAACTAATTAGATACAGGACCCTATGCAACACATTTACTTATAGCATGAAGCATTAAAGCCACAAAATCAGTGTTTTTAGTGGAAACTAAGATTCACACACACACACACACACATATATATATATATATGACATAATTAACTAGTATAGATCTATGTGGAATTAACTGGCTAAGGTACCGCAAGTAATTATGTGCACAACCATGTTAGAAACGAATGTAAATAGAAACGGACAGTGCGATAAAAGAAGGCTGTTGGATTGACTCTCTTACTTTTTACAGCTATAGTGTCATAAGAGAACGTTTCGGCAAATTGGTCGAGTTTGCAGAATCTGTGAGCTAGAAATACAGAGTGGGGTATATTGTTGCTCTTATGGGTTGTGGGATGATAGAAACATGTAATGAAAGAGTAGTCTTAAATTGATTTAGTGGACATTATGATACTAATAATAACAAGCCAAGTGTTAAATGGTCCTTGAATTCAGATGGCCTCCAAAACACGATAAGGTTGTACGTTACCAGACAGGTTTAGACATGGGAGGCATCTGTTTGCGTCAGAAATCAAGATCTTTAGTTACTTTACAAGAAGCATTGTAGTCCACTGAAATAGATTTTTTAAAAGTTGACATACGTTGGTATCCACTGCAACAGGTTTTTTAAAAGTCGACATATGTTGCCAAAAGATTTACGAGTCCTTTTGTCAGCTATCCTGTCGTATCCAAACCTTTTCTTTACCACTTCGCATTTTAACGGATAGTGACTGTCAACATTATTCGAGTTAACGTCCTCACATCACACATCAATTGGCCTGGGATCGTCCACGATAGAGCCATTTTTATGCTTTCAAAAAGATGGAGCCTTGGAGTGTCTACTGGGAAAATTGTTAGGTCAATGTGTTCTATTCACGGCAGCAAGCTGGTCTTCATTGAAATGGCCAATCATGTCGCTTTGATATATTCTGATAAATAGAATATTTCTTTATCTTTTATGTAACTCTAATTTATAAAATTAACATTACATTTTAACTTTCATTTAAACATAAGGTATATACAGAATAAGCATTCGAAAATTCAACAATAAGCATTCGAAAGAAAGCTTAACAGGGAGGACCGCAAAAAGAAACACATCAAAGGTAGAGATTCCCATTTGCACTTCCCCTGTACACAAGAAAGCATATCAGCTATCAAGGGAGGTTCGATGAGAATACGTAGAAAGAAAACGTGCACAATCATCTTCAATATATCTATCTGGCCATAGAGTTCAAAATGCATGTTCCTAACTTTAAAACAAAAACGATCGAAGTTTAACTGAAGTAAGAAAGTAGGGAGTTACAATGAAGTCAGTATTTAGGTACAAGGAAATTATACCTTGAACTTCAGAAATATTAGTGTTTCCACGAACTATATACCTATGAAAACGGGCAAATTCCGAACAAAGACAAACCAAGAAGATTCCCTCCCTTTTTTTTGGGTCAGTCTCTTTTGATGTGCATTGCTCTTGACATTTTCTGATCTGGTCCGGAAAACGACAAATAGAGAACAGTTCAGGTATTCTGAATGCAAGAATCGAGGGTTCAACATGATACTTCTTTCCTCTTATTGCTGCTAGATTTGAGGAGTCCAGATCCTCTGTTTAATATTATAGTGTCTTATTGTATTTAATGAAGCTCAGTCATTTATTTATGTGAGTTCCGCATGAGTCCTGCGTGGATCTTACAAAATAAATGGTTGAGATTCTATGAGACAGAATAAGACAGAGTAATATTAGACAGATGATCTTTTCTCATATTTGAGACATCTATATTGGAGTAAGACATGATCTTTTTCCATCTTCCCTGACATTAGAAATGACCAATCAAAACTGCCAAATATGACTGTGTGCCTGCAGGATAAGGTTAATTTTGTAGTTTGGACTTTGGATAGAAAGCTTCATAAGGATCTTTGGTGGAAATCTCCTAAAATATTAGTCGGTCCTTCCCGTCATATCTAATTTTAATGGCCTGTATTGCATATGGTATAATGTATAATTAACGAGGAATAACACATCCCAAAATGGCAGGCATTAACGAATTATAAAGAGCAATGCTCTTCTCATTTTAACGAGTAATATCTACTTGAGTCTTCATGTAAGCCCGCTCGTGGCCTTTGATTTTCCTTTTTGTTATTAATTTCTAGTACATTTCATGAAGCTTTTGGATGGTGGTTGTGCAGAGACTGGCTAAAGTCGTGTGTGTTTTTAATCCATTTACAGCAATGTTAAGTTGAGACGCAGCCATCTGAAAGAACTGAATTAATCAGGTAATTAATTAAAGTGATTGAATGATTGAGAGAACACGTTTTATCCCATGGCAGCTAACAACAGTTACTTTATCTCAATACTTTGAATTTGAATATTGGTTACCATGGTGGGCGGATTTACATCAATCGTGTACGCTAACATCGCCTCAATTTGCTCTAGGTCATTCAAAGGATGATAATAAAACAAGGGTTATATACTTAAGTTCAAGTTGAGTGCATTTTGTTGAAGCAATGAGGTTCACATGAAACAAGACAAGCCGTTTACAGAAAACGCAAATTGTCGCTTTAGGCCGAAATGGCAACAGTTCATCAGGAATTAGGCCGGAGAGTGAAGATACTTTTATCCAAGACAACCCTGTTCTATAGCTATCTAACTACAAATTTTACTAAGACCTACTGAAATGGGATGACACAGGGTTAGTCTGGATAAAAGTAACAGAAGAATTGGTCCCGACAAAGGAGGTTCACGTAGACGACCCAAAACATCAAGCAGACCCCACCATACTCTCAATCCACCAACTTTTCCTCGCTTGCATCTAATCATATCATTAGTTTCTTGCTTTATTGGGGTCTATCTTATCTTTTTCACTGCGATAAGAGCTTCCAGCAAACTAACCAAAGATATGAAATTATATCAATTTGGTTGAAGCTTAGATTTGTCCTGCACGCGTCATATGGAGAACAACGATCCTAGTTCTTCCAAAACTGATAGGAAAACTGCAGAGAGGAACAGGAGAAATCAGATGAAAGCCCTCTATTCCACTCTCAATTCTCTTGTACCCCGTCTTGGTTCAACGGTCGCACTCTCTCATCTTCCACTTTCTCTAATTCACATATTTTTACTTACACGTATATATCTTCTAACTTGTCATCATCTTTTTCTTTTGGGTGTGATTTCCTTTATACGGGGTTGCAGGAATCAACGTCACTGCCAGATCAAATTGATGAGGCCGCAAGCTACATTAAAAAGTTGCAGATAAACTTGGAGAAAATGAAGGAAAGAAAAGATGCATTGTTGGGAATAGAAAGACCAAATACAAGCATACGAACTGGAGCAACAATGGGATTAAGACCGCCACAGATCGACATTCGGGAAACAGGTTCCGTTTTAGAGGTTATTTTGATAACTGGCCTGCATTGCCACTTCTTGTTCAATGAAGCCATTCGTGTTCTCCATGAAGAAGGAGCCGAGATTGTGAATGCAAGCTTTTCCGTGGTCGATGATACTGTTTTCCACACAATACACTCAAAGGTAATCGCTGAATTATTTCTTATATTGACCGTATTTACGACGAATTCTAGTTACTTGATGATTAGGGTACGGTATAATACGTTAATCTCTGCAGGTTAGTGATTCTGGACCGAATTCTATGGCTGGAAGGATCTCTGCAAAGTTAGACAAGTTGGCCCAAGATGTTACAACAATTTGAAGTTCATAGATTTAGCCTGTATGTATTAGTTAGTTTCACGAAGAAGACTAAATCAAGCGACTTGCGAGAGAGCAAAGAAGTCTCATGCTCATGTTAGATCTATATTGTTCTAATTCTTTCCTGATTTGAATCTGGTCCATGGTTCTAATTATCAGAAAAAAACGACGAATAAAGATCCAATTGTAAGTCACGATCATAGCTGTTGATCGTCTTTGATATATTAACTAAATGGTGGTTTTTAATAGTAGCTAAGCGTTGCCGACATGTTCGTTATCAGTCAAATACAAAGTCTTCTTGGTTTTTATGTGGATTAGTCGTAATATTAGATATTCTTCTCTTAATTATTATCTGATGAATACTAGGTTTTCAAGGATGGATAAATGGAAAGAAGTAATTTTTCTGGTTTCATAATCGCATTATTAGTTGTTCTCCATTTGCAAAGCTTAAAGAATTTCCTAGCTTTCGTAGATTATGTTCATATAAGAAACTCCATCAATCGGGCGTGTATAAAATGGGTTCTTTGCGCAGCTATCACTGCTTCCGGTTCCAGCCTCCCTGTGGGAGGATTATCACATGAAGTAGAAGGAGTACTGTGATTACATTTTCTTCTGTTTCTCCGATAAAATATTTGTGGCTTCACTGTCGGTACTAACAAAAACTTAGTCAATTTGAATGATAGAATGTTTAACAAAATTCCATTTAAACCAAATATTTCGTAATGTTTAAAATGAAAATCAATGTTTTGAAAATATTTAATCCTAACACTAATTTAACAACTTTGTCAAAAAAATTTATCCACACATTTCTATGTTTTTTTGAGTTCTTTACCTAGTTATGTTGGAAAATTAGGGCACCATTCGATTTTATATGTGGCGAAATAATTATGAAACTTTTTCGTATTTAATTTTTCAAGATTACTTTAAATTTTAAAAATGATTTACGCATAAATCATAATAAAGTAAGAATCATAATTCGTATCTTATTTTCAAACTTAATCATAATCTTGTCTTTCCTTAAAATCATTTTTGAAACTAGCTCATCTCAATCACCATAGTCGTATAAGTGTTCGGCTTATAATGATATTCACATAACATACTTAGAAAATTCTATAAATATTACAAAAAAGATTAGGTAAGAAGTGTAAGCTCTTTTAGAGCTTAAGCATATTTATAATAGATTTTGGATATTTTAGTAATTTAATTAAAATTAAATTGTAATTTCAATTAAATTTTATTTAAAATTATAAATAATTCTAATTAGTTACTATTTATGTTCAAATAAGATCCAAAATGTCATATTGATCCTTATTTATTAAATATCTCATATTTAATTCATAAAGTTTATCAAACTTTACAATCAATTCTAACTTGATTAAAATATATTTTCTCTTTCTAACCCGCTCTTTGTTTATGACTCATTAGATTCCAAATATGTTGGCAATGTATATAAATTATAACCCTAAACCATATTTAAGATTACATAAATTGTCTTTTTTAATTTATCTTTAATTCTATAATTAAATAGCTTGTATCTATATATCAAGATTAACGTTTAGTAATATGTTATGACCAACTAAATATTTAGGAATGTCAAAGTAATTTTGACTAATATTTTTGTTTATGATTTTTTTGTATTATGTAATCTTTTTATCATATAATATTGTGATTAGAAATAAAAAATTAGATTAACGTTTACTCTATTTAAATCCTGTTAGTTCTCTACCATTAGTAATTGATTATATTAATTACATTTGTAAACTATTTATAAAGCATCATTTATTCTTTGTTCAAGGATTTTTCGAATCAATTCTAATTGAGAATAATAAAATATTCTCCTTAATTACTTTAGGGTGATGAATTATATATTGATTACTCAATTATCTCTATATAGTTCATACTATAATCAATGACTATCGATTGAAGTACCCTTGACTAGAATAGGTTATAAGTAGTATCAAAACATGACAATTCATATACAAGATAACTTTAGAGATTTCAAGTCAAAGAATCACGTATACAATCATCACAATAAAATTTTTCATAGACATATAAGTAATGTTTCAAATAAATTTTTTGTATGGGGTCAGCTCCATAAACTTATTCTTTAAGAGGTACCCACACATTTGTTTAAGTTTCTCCATACTTTATTCTTATATAACAATAACTAAGAACAATTTAGGAACAATATATAAATGTAAATGAATCTCATAATTACAATTTCTTCATAATTTTATTTGCAACGTATAATTATCCCATAGACCTTATTATATATATATATATATATATGTATGTATAAGGTAAAGAATGCATATAGTTATTTTATCATTAAACTATAATCAACCAATTGGTTATCGGGTATAAACCAATAATCTCCCACTTGCATTAAGCTAATCGTTTAAGTATCTTGTACCATATCATTATATGACAATCATGCTAATGGGAGGACATTAGTTTATAGTGAGAATTCTACAAGATTCTCTATATTAAGTACTTGCTTAGCTTTTACAATTTTCATCTCAATTATCATCATAATTAAAAGAAACTGCTTAAATACATACTTGGCTCTTTGATCAATCTTAGGTCCTTTTGAATGCTTAAAAACTCTAATCTTCTACAGTACATTATTGTTTAAATAATGCAAGAAACTATAACAAGTTTATTAAAAAACTTCTTGTTCTAAATAATCATTTCAAATAAATAAAAATATATTATGAATTAATTAGCAATCATTACTACATTGAAAACTTTCAAATCTTAAAATAATATTTTTTTAAGTAAAATATAACTTAACTTAGATTATTTCTAAAGTTAATATCCTTATAAGCTTGAACTCAAATATCAACTCATATATAGAATAATGGATATCTTTAATATAGCATAAGTATTAGATATCTCAAATACTAGATGCCTGATGGAGAACCATGAGCATGTGAAAGACATAAAGAGAAGCATACATGGTGTGATCCACCTCAAGGAAGCCTAGGACATGAATTACATGGACATGAGCTTGCAAAAGGAGGCTTAGGAGCTGAAATTGGATCAGATTTGAAGTCTCAATCTGCAAGGCAAGGAGCTGAACAAAATTCCCATATCAAAGGCCCAACATTCAAGTCTAATGTTCCTAAAGATCCATTATAAGATGTTGGAGGCCTAATGAAAAGAGCTAGGGCCAAAACAATGAAGCAAGCATTAAATTATTTGATCCAAGACCTTCAAGAGATAGAGCCCATGTTGTTGAGTCTGATTCCATCTCATAAAGGTCCAAAAGGCATTGTCTTACTCCTTGAAGCCCAACATGAAGTTTCTAAAGGCCCATATGGAGTCCAATTGGGAGAACTCACTTAAAATACCATGTGACAATCATGTGCCAATTAAAAATTATTTTAATTTTAGAAAATTGAAAATTGAATTTAAAACAATTTAAAAATTATATTTAGAATATGTCTTAGAGTACTTTATTCCAAACCAAGGATAACTTTGTTCA
This sequence comes from Erythroxylum foetidum, assembly GCA_026546835.1. Taxonomy (NCBI): domain Eukaryota; kingdom Viridiplantae; phylum Streptophyta; class Magnoliopsida; order Malpighiales; family Erythroxylaceae; genus Erythroxylum; species Erythroxylum foetidum. The sequence continues at coordinate 35,073,652 of JANZLF010000002.1, forward strand.
TGTTTAGATTACTTTAATCATATAACCAAATATGCCTTATTCTAACACTAAAGTAAACTTATCCTTATACCCAAACAAGCCTTATTCTATATTTTTAACCTTAAACTAAAGCAACCATAACCTTATTTCCAAACATTAACTATTTTAACCCTAGCATAGTTTTGTGTGTGTTTACAAATAACCTCAATTCAAGTGTTAGATTTAGGTAATTCCAAGTCCAAACGCCCTTATTCTTAATTAAGGTTACACTAACCTTGTAACTAAACAAGGGTGTCTTCTTCATAAGAAAATCCCTAAACCTAAAACAAGAAACCCTGTGTAATATCCTGCCTCCTAAAATTGTTAAGAGATTAAACCGTTAGATTGAGTCATATGAATTATTTCATTTAAGAATTTACGAGGTGCATTTCATTCACATGTATAATATTTGTATACACATATGAATCATGATTTATAAAACATTGCAAGATAATATATGGACTCAATTGACATGTTCTGAGGTATGAATGTTTTTACTGATCATGATGTAATTGTGTGTTGATTTTGTCTTGAATCTTGTTTTGATGGACTAAAATTAGTAAATTGGGAATTTATCTTTACAATTGAGTAATTGATGAGGTGACATGTGCATCTAGTCTAAGAAAAATTTTAAAGAGCAAGACAAATTGATACATGAGAATTTAGGTTGATTAGGCCTATGAAATGATGATATGTGGTATTGGAAATAAGTGACAAACGACTCAGTTAATTAGATGACAAGTGGCTTGAGTATGTGAGGGACAAATGGCCCTTTAAATTTGTGATAAATGGCACTTTAGAGTTGTGACATATGGAACTTTAAAATCGTGACACATGTAGCTATACGAATGATGACATATGTAGCCTTATAATATGTGTAGCCTTATAAGTATTGACATAAGTAGGCTTAAATGAGTGACATGTGGAGCCTAAAGTAAGTGACAAATGGACTAATAGAATAGTGATATATAGACCAATATAAGGATAACATATGTACCTATAGAAGGGTGGCACATGGATCAATAGAATAGTGATATATTAACTAATAGAAGGATAATATATATACCAATAGAAGGGTGACACATGGACTAATGGAATGGTAACACATAGATTAGTTTGACCTTCTTGAATTTTCTAGATAAAATAGATGTAAAAGATAATAGAAGTGAGTGAGAGTGTAGGTGGGCCATAAGGTTAGAAGAGAGAGAAAAAATAAAATGAGAAGAGAAGGAAAGAAAAAAGGGAAGAGAAGAGGAGAAGGAAAGATGTTATCAAGGTAAATTGAAATTCTGGTTTTAATTTCATCTTCCTCTTTCGATCTATCTTTCATATCCTTTGAGCACGAATTTGAAAAAACTCAAAAAATGAAGGTTGCAGATATAAGTCTTAAATTGTGAAAGTGACTTGACAAAATAGTGTCTGGAGCTCAAGTTATTCTTGTTTCCCTAATATTGCTTCATAAAAAATTATTATTGATGTTTTACTTTTGTGAAATAGTTTGGGTAGGAGATGTCATGATAATGATTTATAGAAGGTTGAGTATTAGTTGCCAATCTGTTTCTTACCAGAAATAGGAAAAATGTTAGATGGAGATTATATTTTAAAAGTAGATGTTGTTTGTGTAATTTTTAGATATATTAAGACTAATAGAATTATAGTTTTATGGGGCATAAGAATCATGGCATTTGGATCTTTGTAGAGAGATTTATGATTAAAAGAAGAAAACTTTTTCATAAAGGAACATTAGGAAGAAAAGGATGTAAACATTGCATATAAGGTTAGGTTAGCTTAATGGTTAAGGAGACATTAAGCTGAATTAGTAAGTGAATTACTGATCTATTGACATATGTTATAATAACATTTATGATGATTTATTAGGGATTAACTTGTTTGTGGTGTTGGTATTGAATGTGTGTTGGGAATTTAATGAATGGATTGGTTATGTTCTGCTTTGATTTTGATGCTTGAAATACCATAATTTGTAAACTACCAAATGAATGATTTGAATTGGAATTAAAGATGAATTGATGAGGAATTGAAACATCTTTAAGGTATAATTGATGAACTATCTTGAAGGTTTCAAAATTTGAAAGAAAAGTGGAAGAAAAGTGAAGATGAACTTTCGGTTCACCCATCCCATGATCGTAGGAATTGTATTGGTTCATTGCCATGATCGTGAAAATGCTTGGTAGTGAGAAAGAATTGTGTTTTGTGTTCTGGTTGAATCATATAAGGATAAGGCACTATACATAGGTGTATTTGGACTTGATTGAGGCTTAAAATAAACTTCATTTACTGATGAATCAATTGGTTAAGTGTTTGATGAGTTTAGGTTATTAATTGATGTTATAATGTAAGGAATAGATTGTTTGATATCAATGCATACGAATTTGGGAAGTATGAGTTATTAATAGTATGAGTGTAACATCCCGTCACCAATAGGATGTGTACAGTTCCTCTTATACGTATTCTGTATACGTATTCTGCATCTAAATTTGTAGTCTCTGCATATCTGAGTAATATTTGGCATTGCATAAATATATGTATGTACATGCATGTATGGCATAATTCCGACGTACTTGTGGCACTGGAGAC
>JANZLF010000002.1:35117293-35128605 GCA_026546835.1 Erythroxylum foetidum
AACCTTTATCGTGGGATACGTGTCGGAGCGACCTTCGGGTTTCCCGATGTGTACCCCTACGGTGAGGGGGCGCTACACATATATTGATATATATATATCTCAAGCAAACCAAATAACCTACATATGCTACCATAGCAAGTAAAGCATTTCTTTCAAATCCTCTCATATCGCCTATATTTAAATTTTATTTATTGTCACAAAACAAGTAGAAAAAGATATTGACATATCAGTTCATACTATTATGACACGTTCACATCTTCAAATGACATGATTAAAACAAAAAATCAATATTCAAAGCCAACATAACATAAGATTGATATCAACTCATTAAAACATAACTTGAGGATCGTAGCAATAATTTAAGAGCAGAGCAAACGACAGTGGTTAGAACTGTCTAGAGATACCAAAATATTCTAATGCACCCAAGTTTTTGTTATTCTATCCTTATCATTCCCAAAGGTCAATCGCTTGTTGTTGTAAATGCCATAAAGAGCATCTAATAACTTGAAAACTATAGCAACTCCCAACATTTATACGAGTCTTGTCTATAAAAAATAACACAAGTGATCAATATATACCTCAAAAAGCTTATAGCTACTTGTAAGACACAAGGCCTAAAGCTACATTTTGCTGTCTTGTTGTGCTGTCACCTATAATGACAATACATCCAACCAATTTTTGCCTTGCTCTCGTATTCATGTTTTTAATTATTAAAAACAAATAAATCACAATTTTCAAGTTGGTTGCTTCAGACAAGTGTATTAATTTCCTATTGTGTGCTTCAGCTGAGAGGAGTTGATTATCCTACTTACCAAATGTGAAATTCTTCAAAGGGAAAGGGATCAACTGAAAGTAGCATAGAACAAAAAAGTGGTGTTTGAAGCAACTATATTCAGGAATCAACTGTCATCGAGAACAATATCAAGTCAAGGATCTGTCAAGTGCAATTCACTCCCTTAAAAAATGAACACCAACCACTCCTTTCAAAAATGAAGTACCCGTAACCTAATTTCCCCTAGAAACCCAATTCACAGAATACGAAATTAACACAAATCTGTGGGAGGTGCCAGAGAGAAGGTGTCGTTGTTCTTCTTAGTGGGAGGGGCTCCTTAATGTTGCGTCAGTTGAAGAGTAGTGAGATGGGAATTGAAGAGTGGCTACGTTGAAGAGTAGTGAGATGGGAACTGAAGAGTGGTTGCAGTTGAAGGCAAAATAGGGTTATTGTATGGGTATTATTGGAAGAGTCATTTTCAACGTTTAAAAACAAGAGTTACAGGTGTTTGTAATTCAATTTTCATTGTTTTATAGCTGAATTGAATTTATAAAGAATGGTAGGTTTCAATTATATATGTGAATTAAACTCATCTTTGTTTTTCTGTTGCAAACAGTTGAATTGAATTCAATTATTATTGTAATTGAATTCAATTCCTGTGGTTCCAAACAGGGTGTTAATTTTACAAAAGGAAAATGTTCAGTGGAACACATACGGTGGTTATTGATAATTCATAAATCCATAATAAATTAAAAATAATTATTTATTATCTTTTATTATATTGCAATGCTAGGTATAAATGGCCACAATCTCCAAGCTACTCAAACAGATCCTTACAAAAGTGTAACTATTTTCTCTACGAAAAATGTTGTGGGCTGTGAGTGATGGTCATCTGTAATCCACATACATTAGAAAAGAATATAAAATAATAAACAATGTTAAAGATAATTTGCTATAAATAAAATAAATATTGATAAATTACTCACGCTATTTTATTAAAAAAAATTCTTGTTCTTCTATTTTGAATCTTTGATAGTAGATGACTATTTATTTATTAAAGTTTGAAATTAATAATTTTATAACATAAATTTGATACAATTTGTTTCTGTATTTTAAAATTATCTATGTTATAATTGTTATTTAACAATTAATCACATCAATGAGCTATATAAAAAACATTTTTACATGATTTGTTTGTTCTTATAAAGAGATGAGTTTTAAAAAAGAATAAAAAAGAAGATAACCTCATGTATATTTAAAAATAAGGGTGTCACGATTGAATACAAATAATATCTTACCTCAATATAAACTATAATAGTACCTTATTTATCAAATACTACGCCTATGTACAAAAAATATCATTCATGAGAAATGTGTAAGACTTACACTTTAAAATGGAAATATATTAATTAAATGCAAAGAATATCATACTTTAATACCAATTATACTATGACTGCCACATTCAATATCATTATTATGCTCTAAATTTATAACGAAAAATTAAAAATAACTAACAATTTTAGTGAAAAATGGGAATACCACGATTGATTACAAAAACTATTCTACCTTATTATAAACTATATTAGTACTATGTTAATCTAATATCATACATATGTACAAAAGATATTATCATTGATAACAAATAAGCAACACCAACACATTTAAATACGAGTATAATGATTTGGTAGAAAGAATATTATGTCTCAATACAAGCTATATCAAATCTTATTACATCTAACACCACCGCTATGTACAAAAATTACCATAATACATTTAGAATTGGTAACAAGTTCAATAAAAAAATAAGAATATCATCTCTAAGTACAACGACCTAACCTAGTACAAACTATAATAGTTATTTATTTATCTAACATCACACAAATGTAACAAAAATATCATTATTCATTATAAATAACTCCTACACATTAAAAGGGAATATAATGAGTATGTGGAAGGAATACCATGTCTTAAATACAAAATATATCAATGCTCAGTACATCCAGTATCATAACTATGCACAAAAATTATAATGGCACATTTAAACTAAGTAACAACTTCAGTGAAACTAGGAATAACATCTCTTAGAACAAAACAAACTTGCCCCAGTATAAAATATAGTAGTACCCTGTTTATCCATTACCACCACTTATGTACAAAAAGTACTATCGTTTAAAAAAAGGAAAAAAAGAATGAATTAATAAATAATGAAACTTACATCCCCAAAAAGAGGTTCATGGGATTATCTCTCAAAACACAAAAAAAAAAACATATTAGATATACCTACAAAATTTCTATTTTGTAAGTAGCACACGAATTAGATATTCAAAGAGAGGAGTAAAGTGGAACTATAATCTGTTGTAAGGTTCCTTGGTAAAATAATTTCTCCAGTCCTATTAGTAACTTTATTGATAAGCGATTCTATGGTTTTGCATTTGGATTCAAACCTACTCGCATTCCTTTCTTTTCAAATTGTTTGTACACATAATCCTACAACTAGTAAGTAGACCAATTTGTCAATCTTAGGAGTAAAAGCTTGTGTAGCTAGCCAATGAATAATGATGGAGAAAAGAGTTATCGAAACTAGTCTATAAGTATTTTAGCTTTACATGTTCCCAAGTGAACTTAGAAACTGAACACATGAAGAATAGATGATCGCTACAAGAAAAATAGGTTTTAGTGACAGAAATTACTGACGAAGAATAAAGATTTTCCTTTGGGAAACAAATTTTAGCGACAAATATTAGGAATCTATTGCAAATTTAGCAACGGAATTATGCATATCAGTAAGTAACTTAGGCAACTGAATTTTATATTTCTGCTAAATTTTTACCGACAGAATATTGTAATTCCATTGGAAAATTTGTCTATGATAAATTTCAATCGTCATTTTTTACTTCCTACTCGAGTTTTCTGTTAATAATGTTTTGATTTTTTATACATTTATTTTTTTGTAAATATATAACATTGTTTGATAAATATAAAGTAAATATTATTCTGATTGGTAATATAACAAAAATTTATAATGTCCATAAATAAATATCTTAAAAATAATTGTAAATTAAGAATTTATACAAAAACTTAAGAGTAACAAAACATCAAATACATTCACTTATCCATCTAAGCTATGCAGGTGGTGAAGGTAGATGCTCTGACTGCTACGATGAGGTCTTGTCCCTCCCCTTCAACCCATCCACCTTATTACGAAGCTGGGTTATACACTGCATCAGCCTCTTTACCATACTCTCTTGTTTGATGTAGAACGCCTATTAGATCCAGCTGTAGTAGATGTAGAAGATTGCGAATAACATGTGTTTGCAAATGAATCTAAGCTAAAAATCCTTCCATGGTCCTACCACCCACTGCATCAAGATATACCTGACTCTCATCAATAGTTTCAGAGTTCTGAGTGTTGGGACCCATTTCCGAAACCGAACCTCTTGCGAATATCAGAAGACTTGAGCGTATCTTTACTACATCATACTCTTTAATACATTACATACAAAGGAGTTTTACAAAGCTATAACGGCTTTTCAAGCCACATTACAACATAAATCCGAAATCTCAAATTTTAAAGTTACAAGAACTACCAATTCTTAAAATGAGACTAATCCTTGTATTCTATAAAGATAATTTAAACTCCAAGATATGCAGAATTTGAAGTAACGTCCTCATGCTCTTGATCACTCGACTTCTTAACTATCACCTGAAGAGAGGACAGAGAGGAGTTGAGCTTGACAGCTCGTGGGTAACAGTTTATAATAAAAAGATAAGCAAAAATCATTTTCAAAACTCATTGCCATTACACATTTTCAAAACCATAGTAATTTCGCAATAAAAATCCTCAAACACTTTTTTCTCAAAATTTTCAATTTATCAAACAATTCAGGAGTATTTATAAATCGTGTATGCATCAAACTTGTCAACAGATCAAAAACACATAAGCACATCAAAATGGTTTGGGTGGATCCAAACAGAACATACTACATATTTCCCCTAAGGGTCCTGTGTAGCCGTGAACAGAACGTATTAGCGCAATCCCACATAATGATTTTGCATAGCTGTGAACTTATGGGAGTCCTTGAAGGAGCTTTATGCTATTAGCTGGAAGGAGGGAAAAGCCTTAAACTTGGGTCAACATGCACGTGACGGTTCTTGAGGGACCACCACATAATACATATATTTCAAAATCTTGTAAGCTTGTTGCCCAAAATAACACTTCTTGTAAACTTGCTTTTTTTCATATACTTGAAAACCATTCTCGAAAACATGAAGTCATGTACATTTGATCTTTTTTTAAAAAAATCACTTTTATAAATCATCACATAACCCATGTAGCAAACACGTAACAAATTTCATAAATCATTTATGGGCAATGAATGCAGCACTTATGATGCAAATGAAAATCAGAAAACTTTTTTGATTTAAGAAAGCAGTAGTAGCTTTTTCACTCTATTATAAACATGTACCCACCTGATTTTCTTGCTTACAGGCTTGCTCAAAATGTCTCTTCTCTTTGTAAACAACATGAGGTCTCTAAGACTCTTTCCTATTGTATCTTTAATGTGTGCTCCGTGAGCTTATCTAATTGAAATAGGTCTCTTCGATCCCTTCGGTTCTTCACCAAATGAATAAATCCTTGGATCAAATGGAAGCTCGTCTCTTTCTTTACCTTTTTCTCTTCTTGAGAAACCTCAAAACCTTCCTTATAGGCTAAGGAAATTGAAACCCTAGCTTGGTTTCTCTTCTCTTTGTATTTCTCTCTCTTTTTCATGACATTCCCTTTTTCTCTTTCTTTTTCCTTTTTCTTTCTTATTCTCTTCTGCTTCCTTCCATTTATAGGCAAGACAACACTTGTTCTTCCAATTATGCCCTTCCATTTTTGCCATATGTCTTTTACACGTAAGTGTCTTGCCAAAAGCACACTTGAATATTCTAACATAATACTTTATTATAGAAGAATCTTCTCTATTGTCTTACATTTCCAATGACACCCAAAATCATTCCACTTGGGTTAGTGATTCAAAAGATACACTTCAAACCTTTTTGGACTGCTCTTGTCCAAATCAACATACTATGCACAACTCCTATCGGAAATTTAAACCTCTTAGAAACTGCATTTGACTTCAACTTCTTTATACCATTTGTAGCTCCGTGTATCTAGTTTATCTTGAGACAAGAATCATCTTATTCGAAGCTCTACTGATCCAAAAATCATCAAAATATCGAAGTGTGCTTAGGAAAATATTCAATTGTTATCCTTTCTTTGGTTCACTCCATCCTTTTTAAATCAACACCAAGAGCTATAACCTTCAATGGAGATGCAAATAGAAAATGTTAGGAATCCAAGAGTTCAAGAATCACTTCATTTAACTTTGAAACTTGCAACTTTGAAGAAGACCTTGAGGTCAGATTTTTATCATCTGAAGGGTCAAAATGGATCAAACGATAAGATTTGACACAGTCAAAGGAAAAACAGACGAATGGAAAAAGACAGAAGAAGTGAGAAAATTGCTATAACTTTCCCTACAAATATCAGAGTTAGGTTTCCTTTATATGGTTCGAAAGAAGATTTCAAGCTCTACAACTTTCATGAAGTCCTTGAAGACAAATTCTATCTTCTGGAGGATTAAAAATGGAACAGAAGATATAAGATGAATAGTAACCTAGAAGATAGCAAAACACAGACTAAGCGAAAATAGAAGAAACGAAAGGCAGATGATAGCAAAACATAGAAGAAATTCATAAATAGTAACCCAGAAGAAGTTTATGAATAGTAACCCAGAAGGAACAAAACCCAGAAGAAAACACGTAAGCAAAACACAGAAGATGACGCGTCAGCAAAACATAGACGATAGCAAAAGGCAGACAATAGCAAAAGGCAGACGATAGCAAAAGGCAAAAGATACAAAAGGCAGACGATAGTAAAAGGCAGACGATAGCAAAAGGCAGAAGATACACAAGGCAGACGATAGCAAAAGGTAGACGATAGCAAAAGGTAGACGATAGCAAAAGGCATACGATAGAAAAAGGCAGAAGATAGCAAAAAGACAGACGATAGTAAAAGGCAGACGATAGAAAAAAGCATAAGATAGCAAAAGGCAGATGACAGCAAAAGATAGACAATAACAAAAGATAGAAGATAGTAAAAGGCAGACGATACAAAATACAAACGATACAAAACACAAAAAACAAAATACAGACGATACAAAAAGACAGAGGATACAAAACCCAGAAGATACAAAACTCAAAAGAAGCAAAACATTGAAGGAACAAAACATAGAAGGAGCAAAACTTAGACGAAGAGAAACACAGAAGAAGAAGATGTCATCACAAAAAAAGCAAAAACACAGAAGATATAACTCCTCTCTTGCACATCTCCCCCATAAGGACCCTGGCTTTCAGCCTAGTAGTCCAAAAATTCTATACTATACATTGCTGAAAAACTAAAAGAAATATCTACAACTTACTAGTAGACATACTTTCTCTAATCTAGCCTAAATCAGCTTAGATTAATCCAAATTTTCCCTTGAGTATAGAACATGAATTTTCTATATTCATTCATTGTACTGCACCCAGTTCTTAACTTCATGACAACTTGGGATTCTTAAAGATCAAATTTAAATTCGATGTCTTCCTAAGAAATGTAGCCACAGGTTTCTAGTTTAATCCAAATTAAGAATCATCTCGTTTGGACAACTAAAGAAGAAGTTGTGGCTAAAGGATTGAAACTTACTCCTCGAATAATTTTCTAGATCTAACACCCATTTTGTTTCAAAATTTTTTCTTAACACAAATCATACTAAGACGACCTTTTCTACTTCATTTACTCCTCATTCTCAACTCCATCTCAAATCAATAGCATCCGAAGAAATATATAGTCCATGTTTAATCATGAACACCAATAATAGAACATACACGTATGTACCTATTCTTCATCCACTTACTACACAAATGCAACTTTATTTTTGGCTTCAATTCTACTTCTAACTTTCACTTTAATTCTTTTTACTTCAAGGTCTTTTGTAACATCCCGTTTCCTTACAAAGGGTTTAAACCCTAGAAATTAGTACATGTGAGAAAAAAAAACAACACGTCTCATGCTTATGCATTATATAAGGTGTACATGCACATAAATAGTGAATTTTGCACAGAAAAATGATTGTACATGCATTCATGACATTTCCCGGTATATTTGGTCATATATGTGATTATTATGAAAAATGTGATTTTTGTGCTTGGAAAGTTGATTGGAGAGGTTCATCGAGGTTTTAAAATTTTTAGTGAATTTTTAGTGAATTTTTTGTGAAATTTTGGGATACTTTTTCATATTAGAAAAAATGCCAAATGGCAGACTGATTGTGTACCGGTAGTAGAAATTACTGTCCAATAATATTGAACTTTTGGATACATGACTTTAGGAATTATTGACAAGTGTCATTCATTGAAATTTTGGGTTTGAATGGATTAGTTTAATGAGTGAATTATAAGGGAATGTTTGGAATTTGGACATATGGCAAGTGACAAGTGTCACTTGCCAAGCCATGTCTTAAAGCCACCATTTGTTTAATTTTGAAGACTATTTTTTTGCACTCTCACGATACTTGTCTTTCAAAAAGCCTTTGGAGTTTCGTTTTTGGGTTCTCTTCTTCTCTTCTTCGTAACTTCTCTCTTCCTCTTCTTAATGGTTTTGATCTTCTCCAACTTTAAGCCTAGCTTTCATCTCTTACTTACTTCCTTGTCACTTTGCTCTCTCTTTCTTTCTCACCATAAAAATCTACCTCTACCCCTTTTGAAGTTGATGAACGTGGGTTGTATGAGGAGTTAGGAATTTGTGGTATTTTTGAAGAGTTGAAGAAGTGGAAGCTTAAATAGGTAAGAGTTGTGTTTTTATATCATTAATTGTTAGTTAAATGCATTATTTGTGATGTTATGTGAACTAATTTCATGAAAATTGTGTTTTGATTGTATGGGTATAATTTCTTGTTTGATTGAGGATGAATGATGTTGAATGTGGTGTAGGTAAATTATAGATGTTTTGGAAGTGAAAGTAAGTGTGGAAGAGTGTAGGAAAGGAAGGGATGATTGAGTGTTGCTGCTGCCATTTTGGGGATAATTATTCAAGTGGAGGTTTTGCTTTGATTGTGGCTGCTATATTGATTAATTTGAGTGGTTATTAGTGTAGAAATGGTATGGAAGAGATAGGAGAGGTGTTAGAAAGAAAATCTGAAAATTTTGAATTGAGCATGTTTACATGATTTGGCCATAACTTCTTCTATGATTGTCCAAATGAGATGATGTCTTAGTTTGAATTAATCTAGAGGTGATTGGCTATATTTCTTGTGAAGGAAGTGATATCCAATTTTGGCTTGAAGAGTTCTAAATTTTGACTTGAATGTAATATTGTGTGTAGAGATGAACAGTAATTCGAGAATGGCATAATTGTGATCTGAAACTTTGGAAATTTTTCTGGGTTGATTTAGGCATATTTTTGTAGATTGGTCTCATGAAAGTTGTAGCATTTCTGGTTAGCTTTCTATTGCCACTAAGTATGACATCTTTCGATATTGAGGTTGAAAGTTATGATCTGTTGACTTTGGGATGTTATTCCATATATTCATGTGCTTTGTTTGTGAAAATGTCCAAAAGTGTAGGTTTTGTGATACTGTGTTTTGAGGCAAATTTTGGACTGTTATGATTTGAATTGGATCAAGTGGCCTTATTGAAAGTTATAGAGGAATTTCTTAGCTTTTTGATGATGTATAATATGCCATTTTTGGATGTAAGAATTGAAAGTTATTAATTTTTGAAGTTTGGATATGATTTAGGTGATGTTTAACAGGGCAAAAACTTTGATTAAAACTTTGACCTATTTAGAGGTTGAAATTGCTTTTAAGTTCTTCATGAGAATTGTAGAATGTGTTCTGATCTTTCTATTGATATAAAGCATCCAATTTCTGGACAATAGGATAAGAAGTTATGATTTTTAGAAAGTAGGATACTGTTTAGGATGACACTTATTTGGATAGTAAATTTGATTGGGATTTTGACTCCCTTAGAGATGGAATTGATTTTCTAACCCTTCATAAAAATTGTATAAGTTTCTTTGATCTTTCCATGGATATCAAATTTGTCAAATTTGGACTCCTGAGTGAAAAGTTTATTCATTGTGGAAGAAGAGAGGAAAATAAGTAGAAATGAAAAAGAAAAAAAAATTGGAGCAGGCGAGGGAGTTGGCCATCGCGAGGGCGAGCACGCTAAGCGCTCCTCGGGAGGGCAAGCGCACCGTGCTCCTTGCCAGCGCGAACGCGAGCCAATCGTATTCAATGTGACCCTTTCTTATTTTTTTGTGTATAACTTTTTCATCCAACCTCTAATTGACTTGATTTTTTAGGCTTCGGATTCGTAAGAAATTTCTTTACCTCTCCATGCAAATTTGTGAATTTTTTAGATTAATTTGGAAATGATGGATTAAATAAAAGTGAGAGGACCGATTGATTAATTTTCTGGACAATGTTTTGGCAATATTCGGACCTATAGAGATCCGAATTGAGTAATTTTAGTGTCTATGGATTCCTAAGCATAGAAGAATTTTGTTGTTATAGAGAGGTTTCCTAGATTAACCTATGTGGATTGTCTCATTAATCGAGAGCAGTCGACCCGAAAGTGTGGTTTTTAAAAAATTGAAATAAGCATAAATTGCGATTTTGATTATTTTAGTGCGGCTAAACCTAGACATACTTGAGTTTTGATATAGTAATGGTTTTTGAGATGAAATTTATGGATTGATACCAGGATTGTCATGAATATGCATTGCACACATTTCAATTCCTGCATGTGCATTATTGTATATTTCTGATTGTACAATTTGTAATATATGTGTATTTGAATTCTTATAGAGGCGCATTTGGAATGTCAACCCACCGACGTTGCCGAGACTTCCAGGCATTAGCTTCGGAAGCTGTTGGTGAGTAACTTAAACGGTTTCTCTCAATTATTAATTGCTTATAATTCTGTGGTGAATAATGGTGGGTTATGTGTTGATTATGATTGTGGATTCCGGACAGAAGGTCCGATGATTGTGTACTGGGTAGTTGTGTTATAGAAGTGCTACTTATATGTGAATTAGAGACCTACGTGTCTATGATGTGATTAATTGTGACATATGTCATTGATTGTGACATATGTGATTGAATGTGATATATGCTGATTGATTGACATATGTGATTGAATGTGAAATATGCTAATTGATTGTGGCATATGCAATTCATTTATGAATGCATAATCAGATAATGACAGTTGTGACCGAAGCATCCACCGATTAGAGCTTAAAGCTCAACGAGTGTATTTGAGCCTCGAGCTCAACAATGATTTAGAGCCTCGGGCTCAATGTTTAATGTGTCCTATATGGGACAGTTCAGGCGCTCGGTTATAACACCGTAATAATTATAAAAGTGTCACATGAGCATTTCATATGCATTTGATTAAATATGCTTGATTGAGTGAAAGGCATAATGCCTTATACTTATGTGAAAACAAAAGT
>JANZLF010000002.1:35136587-35148245 GCA_026546835.1 Erythroxylum foetidum
TAGTTTTATTTTATTCCATTTTAGAAATTATAATAAAATAAAATAGTTTTATTTTATTTCATTTTATAAATAATAATTATTATTTATTGAAATAATAAATAATTAAAAAAAACAAATTGGAAAAGAAAGCAAAAAACGTAGGCGTGGGTTTTTGTTTTGCTTTATGGAAACGAAAGGATGTGTTGGTTGGCTTTTTATGTTTCAAAATGACCAATGTTAAAAGAGACGTTGGTTTCGTTTTTATATATGAAAGTAGCAGTTGAACAACACGGTGACTTCTCCTTTTGTAAAGGGTGTGCGTCATTTTATTTTCCCCAAAGAGTCAAAGACTACACTGAGTGAATAACAGAAAAGGATAGTGAGACATGTTCTGTTCTTGGTATGCGGTGATATATAACAAAGAGAAATCTTTGTTTGTTTTTAAGCAACGTGGACACCGAAAGTTAGAGCAAAAAGAAAACATGGAGATTGTTGTTTTCAATTTTGTGTTGTTCGAAAGACAAGAGAACATTAGAGAAAATTGTTTTCTCCGTGTTTGAAGAAAGGGTTCTTCAAATTTACCATAACCATATCAAGCGTTGAAAGTGAGATATATTTTTCAGTGTGGAGCATATAAAGTCTTCGTATTTTCGAAGTTCCGAATCGAATAATCGTCATTTCTAAGTATTTATCTTATACCTATTTTTTATTATTAGTATGTTGTCAAATAATAATTATAAGATTACAATTTTAATTTCCGCTGCATGTTGCTATCTTTCGCTGTATAATTTGACTCTTCTACTTTATGCTTTCCCTCGTATATAAAAAAAAATGTAATGGCCAATCTGAGTGGGATCCCACTGACAATTAACTTTCGCGATATGGGGCTACTTCCACTTCTCTTTTCCAGCTCCATAAATAAATATGATGGTACCAATTTACAATGCAGGCTCACTGTAAAAGGAAGTCGCAAAATTGGTTATTCATGCTGGATAAGCAGCTTTTAGTGCACTCACAACGAAGAGCTTTGGTTCAGTTAAGGCACTATTGAAGTGCGAAGAAAATTGGTCATGTTACTAGAACAAGAACAATGGCTCATATTAGCCTAAAAGTATTAATGATCTGGTAAACTTCCTCCTTGTTGCACATTCCCTGCAATTTATGAGCTATTATTCTTCATTATTAAAACAGAGGCTTATTCTCATCCATCACTTTCTGATAGTTCTATTATCGTTTTGAGAGTCATTTTAGCTAGCTAGCACTTTTAAGCTAGTTCTTATCTTGCAACTGGCAAGAGAAATACAAACTGATTCCTAATTCTATGCCAAAAAGCTTCATAAGGTTCACTTCAGTTCAGTGTCTATCTTTTCTTTTTTAATATTTTTGTGAGGTTTGTAGGTGACAAACTGAGATTATTATTTAAACGAAGAATGATTACTGATTCCTTATTCTCGTGACTGGAATATAGATCCTGATTGGTTTTGTTGTTTTGTGATGTCAATGTGACCAACTTCAAAACCTGCATTCAGTACAATACGAATTGATTATTGCGTCGAACCTACTCTAATGCAAAAGCTTCCTCTCCAGATTAATCAATAGTACTTTTTTGGGCTTCACGGGCATTGATTGTTTCCTTCTCTTTTTCTTGGCAATGTGACCCACTAAAGCAACTTGGAGTCTGACTAGGGTGTAGTATATTCCCAACACCACTACGATTTCTTTTTCTAATAATTGTTTCAAGCTTGATCCTCTCTGTAAAACGATCATGTCCACTCCTTCTTCTTCTCCACCATCTTTCGTTTTCATGACCTTTCTGCTCATTTCCTTGCTTAGTCTTTTTCCCTCAAGCTGTGTGTCTAGAACTACTAATACCACACGCCCGCCACGAGGGCTCTCTGTTGATTACTACGCCAAAACATGCCCTCAACTTGAGCAACTCATAGGTTCAGTAACTTCTCAGCAATTCAAAGAAGCACCAGTTTCTGGTCCATCAACCATTCGATTGTTTTTCCATGACTGCTTTGTAGAAGTAATTTGAACCACGCTACATTCTTCAACACAGCTTTTGCATGCATACCCACCATAAGTTTATGAGATAATTAAAGCTGCCAATTCTATATGCCTTTGTTATAGTCATTGCATATGTGTTGATATTGAAGGGATGCGATGCGTCAATATTGGTATCAACGAAGCCGGGAAGCAAAGAGTTGGCGGAGAAAGATGCAGAGGAGAACAAGGACATGAGAGCTGAGGGATTTAAGGTTATGAGCAAGGCCAAGGCATTGGTGGAGAGCAAGTGCCCTGGTGTTGTGTCCTGTGCAGATATACTTGCAGTTGCGGCAAGAGATTTTGTGCACTTGGTATGTGTTTCAATTGTCTTTTCCTGACATATGCTTCGCTATATGGCTACATTTATCACTTCCTAATCATGTACAACCTGCTTCCTCCTCTTTTCTATTTAACGTCTCTTGGATGATTGCAAGTTCACAGACCAAAATTCGCCGTTCAGATCATAGTTGAACCTGGAAAAATATTTTCTTTCGTTCCTTTCAAGCGAAAAGTCGAGTCATAGTAAGAGCAGACCACCAATCAGAAAAGGAAAGGAACAGGACAATGAGAAAGACAAATTTTCGGCTTCTAGCCATTTGGCATGAGCTAATATGCACTGATGGCTAGAAGCCACAAGTTTTCTTTCATATGTCAGTAACTCTTGATTTAGGATATAACAGATCCTAATTGAAATGAAGTCATTTCTCATCTTACGCTTAATTGCCAAGTACAATACATGAACGGTCTTCTTAGAGATGAGCAGAAAATCGAGTCTTTTCACTTATGAGTGACATGCATCAATGGAAAGATTGATGTGTACTTATGAGTGAGAGAATATTGTGATCTTGGAAAAGAGATCATATCTCTTTTACAATCTTGTAAGATGCAAAATCACTAAATCCTGCAATTTCTTCTCTTGTCCAATATACCATTCTATAGCTGAGAAACATACATGCCAAAATCCATCAAGAAGTACCACTGGATGTAACAGTTCATGTGTTCTAATCTCCCCATCAAAAGTTGAGGTTTTTGGTTCCTCTCTATTCTAAGTTGGAGCACAGCTAGAAGTGTTACTGTGAATCAAGATTATTGTTTCACGTTAGCTGGTTTTACTCAACATCTACTCATTTAAGAATAGGCAGGTGGTCCATATTACCAAGTGAAGAAAGGCAGGTGGGACGGCAAAATATCAATGGCATCAATGGTGGCTTCCAATCTTCCTCATGCAAATTCCACAGTTGATCAGCTACTGAAACTCTTCAATTCCAAAGGGTTAACTCTGGAGGACCTAGTCGTGCTCTCCGGGGCACATACAATAGGCTTTGCTCATTGCAAGCATTTTGTTGATAGACTCTATAATTATCATGGCACTAAACAGCCTGACCCTACCATGAACCCAAAGCTGCTCAAGGCTCTAAAGATGTCATGCCCACCATTTGGTGGAAATGCGGATATTGTTGTACCATTTGATATGACTACTCCTTTCTTGTTTGATCATGCTTATTTTGGAAATTTACAGGCCAATTTAGGGCTGCTGACCTCCGACCAAGGTCTTTTTATTGACCCTAGGAGTAAGCCCTTTGTACAGCAACTCGCCAAGGATAAGCAGAAGTTTTTCCAAGCATTTTCTATGGCAATGGAAAAAATGGGTTCAATAGGTGTAAAAAGAGGAAGAGAGCATGGAGAGATAAGGAAAGATTGTAGCTTGGCTGGAGCTTGAAGTTTTCTCTTTTACTTTTAGATTTTATTTTCGTGTTACTGAGACCTTGTGAATGTTAAGATTTTGGAGTTAGGAGGGTAATAAAAGGTTTCTCAGCAAACTAATAGTTGCAGTGTTTGTGTTTTCTTCATGGTTACTGCAGTTGGACAACGACTGGATGTTAATTAGAGGCATTAATAACTTCAACCTTTACAATAAAATCAAAAGGATTAAATTAGACCTTAACATTTTCTTATCTTAATTCAATCCAAACTCAAATGTTTCTAACATGTTTAGAAAATTAGACCTTATCATTTTTATCAAAATTTAATTTAGATGCAAACATTTCAACATATTTAAAAAAAATCATAACATTTCATAAGCATTTAATCTACATCCTAACTGGAACAGATCACCTCTTCCTGTTACCATGTGATTACCTATGAGCTCCTTACTTTATTTAGCAACCGAGACGTAAATAATTTAAGGATGATAATATTGCCTCATGAATCCATTGCCATCATAAGGCAATGGATTCTCTCGGAGAACATCATGGT
This sequence comes from Erythroxylum foetidum, assembly GCA_026546835.1. Taxonomy (NCBI): domain Eukaryota; kingdom Viridiplantae; phylum Streptophyta; class Magnoliopsida; order Malpighiales; family Erythroxylaceae; genus Erythroxylum; species Erythroxylum foetidum. Next base: position 35,140,872 of record JANZLF010000002.1, read on the forward strand.
TAAGAAGTTTCCCAAGATTATAATTTTACTAACCACTTACTTAACACAAGGCAATATTAGGGGATGCTCTATTATAAGCCTTCCAGCAGCTCTTAGCATGATTCGGTCTAGGACCTGAGAAGGAAAGAATGTTAAAAAACAAACATCCATTTAATATGTGAAAGTAATTCTTGTAGCGGAACGAAATCTTACCAACTTCTTAATATCTTCGTCTAGTATCTCATGAAATAGATTTGCAAATGATACAAATCAAACTATCAATTTCAGAAATTTTATTAAATAGAAATAAATGCAAGAAAATTTTTCTCATTTAAGTGTGAGTTTCATCCACTAGAAATAAATGCAATGTTCAAGATGAGATTCAATCACATCTTGAACATTGCAAACTTAATGAATATTAACAAAATCTTTAGGTAAAATGCCAATATTACTGCTAGTGATAATATTAAAGTCAAGAATAGTATTTGTTTTTATAGCCTCTTTGATCTTTTATGATTTAGAGAAGTCAAAAGAGAATTAAGAGACAACAAATGATGCTCGTCGAATGCATCAAACAATGACCTTTATATGTACCTTAAAGTCGAGGGTTCGAACATAAAAGGCTTGTACTCCATGTTCTCATCTATAAGCTCCTTATGCACAACTTAGACCTTTTGAAATTCAGTAAAGTGTAGGCCCTCGAGAACTTATCTTTGACTCAAAAGCAATTGGCTATGGATCCTATAAATCCCACTCTCTTGATTAAATAGAAATATGTCCTGAGTAGTTATTTACATTCTGTTGAAGAATACAGGGAGCAATTGAAACAGAAGTCGAGAATTTTGTGGATGCAACAAGGGGACAACAATACCAAAAAAAAATTCAATGTGCTTCAAGGAAAAACAAATAGAAACAAGATTGTTTTTCATGTAATGAAGATGGTGTCAACTTAAATAATCAAGATGAGTTGAAAGGGATGTCTAGAAGTCAATTTTATGTTATAGATGGAATCTATACACCTACTACAAGTATCCCTAATAATCTGGTTAGTAAAATGGTAGGTTTAATCAATCCTATAAAGTAGTTGCTCTAATTAAGGAAGTCACTAGTGATGAGATAAAAGAAATCTTCTTCTCTTTTCATCCAGATAAGTCTCCTGAGTTAGACGGTTCTAAGACTAGATTTTTAAAGAGAAATGGAATATGTTGTATGTTTCAGTGGTCAAAGCAACTCAAGAATTCTTTAGTAGTAGCAGATTACTCAAAGAAGTTAATAAAAGCTTCCTTATTTTAGTACCTAAAGTTTCTAATCCTAAGATGCTGAATAACTACAAACCCATTACCTATTCTACTATGTTATACAAGATTATCTCTAAGATTCTTGCTAACAGATTAAGATTACTCTGCTTGGTATTATTAATCCTAGTCAAGGTGCATTTGTTCTAAGTAGATGTATGAGAGACAACATAATGCTTGCTCAAGAGCTATTTAGAGACTATAAACAAAAGAAAAGTACGTTTGAAGTTGTGCTCTCAAGATAAACTTCACTAAAGCTTATGATATTGTGGAGTAGGGCTCGTTATTAATCCTCTTCATGCTTTTGGTTACCATAATGCGTTTGTTAATTGGGTTCATGTTTGCATATGAATAGTATCCTTTTCAGTATTAATGAATAGGAAACTTACACATCTTTACCAAGCAACCAGAGGCATAAGGTAGGGTGACCCACTTTTTTCATATCATTATCGAAGTTATTTAACGAATGACACACATGTGTATTGATGAAAGCTCAGTCTTCAGATATCATTATTAGTGTAGGGAGCTTAATATTACACAACTTGTTTTTGTTGATGATTTACTGATGTTATGTACTAATGAAACTTATTCAACTGGGGTTATTTTATCATCTTTACATAGATTCCAAAAAAATTTTCTGAATTGAGATTAATTCCTCATAAAAGCTCTGCTTATTTGTCTAAATTAAGCCTCGCTGACTCCTAAAGGGTGATTACTGAATTAAGACTATCCATTCACTAGTTACCATTTACTTACTTGGGAATTCCTATCTCCACATAGAAAACTCTAACTAGCTATTTCAATTCTCAATAATATACACATCCATTGGTTGTCTCACTTCGCTATTCCTAAAGGAGTTCTGAAGAAGATTGATAGAAGCATAAGAGAATTCATATAGCATGGGCTAAACACAAATGACAAGAAGATCTTCAAAGTTATGTGGAGTGTCATTTGTCTTCCTAAGGAAAATAGACAATTGGGTGCTAACTCTACTAGTAGAATGAACCAACTACTGTTAGTTAAAAGGTTATAGAGAATATGTCATGATAAGGAAAGCCTCTTTGGTAAAACGGGTGTATATGTTTCATGTCAAACAAAGAAGCATTTAGGCCATTTCTTAGAAAAGTACTCATTCCTACACCTTTCAACAAATCTTATGTACCAAGTTAGTCTTGCTTTCTCATATCAAGCATTACATTAAAGATGGAAGATGTACTAAATTTTGGTTTGACAATTGGCATTCTCTTGGGCCTTTATGTTGTATACAATATTTAATTACTCTTAGAAGGTTGATTCTTGAAAATACTATTATGCAAGAACTTATTCAAAGTAACATCTGGCATTAGCCATATCACACAGATAGGGGAATTAGCTCAATTGCAAATAATATGCCGGATTATTTACTAGATCAGAGGTTACAGGACGAATGGGAGTTACATAACTTACACAAATTTAATGCTCTTTCTTGTAACAAGTTGCTTCTTGATCCACTCATCAGGTTTCCCAGTTATAAATAGATTTGGGTTATGGCATCACTAAAACTCTATTCAAAAGTTGGCCAAAGATAGCATTAAATTTTAGATTCTAGATAAGAATTGTCTTTTATGTACCTATAAAGTAAAATCACTTGATCACATCTTTTCTAGGTGTTGTCACATAAGTCAGCTATAGGGAAAATTTGTCATCTTGTTTAATCTACATGATAGAAGCCTCAACTAGTTGGAATGTCTATCTTAAATTATGGGTTTGAAATAGAAAAGTAAGGAAGATTGCAAGGTGTTTAGGGTTGGTTTTACTATGCTAGTTCGTTATGTTTAGATGATGAGAAATACCAAGTTATTCGGAAAATCTAAATAATTCAATAAATTCACCTGGATGGAGTTTTACCTCAAGTTTAGACTGAAGATTGAGACACTCAACTCTTCTTAATTAATTGTTTCTCTTAATATTAACAATGGATCACAATGTGTTAATATATAGTTTGATGTTATGTTATACTCTAATTGATAGGGATGAATTTCTCTTCTCTTTGTTTTTTTTCACCTTTTTGAATGAATAAATTACTTATTTTCCCAAAAAAAAGCATCTAATTTATGTACATAAGAAGAGGGCTAGAAAAATCACAATCATCCGACACTCAAAGAAGAGACGGTTTCTCTCTCTAAGCACTATCGTGTCAAAGAACCAAAAAAAAACTTTCAAGGTAGCCAAAACTTTAAAAATATATAATTTTATTTTAATTTTAAAAAAATTGATTGCGATATTACGTTTATACTAATATGAAAGGTGACCGATCTACATAACAATCCACATCAACAATGTTAACAAAAAGAGATAATCATAATTATTTTTACGAAATCTTAAATATTTGATCAATATTTTTGATAATTTTAATTAAGTTATAAAATCAAGTAAAATTTAAAATATAATTTATCCTAATTTTAAACATAGTTATAATATCATCTGTATAGTTACGGCTAGCGATGGCTAAATTCTTGCAGTCGAGGCCATCATGAGCAAACAAATATTAGACACGTTCTTTTAGCCCTAGCGGTATTGGCACATTTACGTCTCCACTTTTGGGTAGAGTCATTTACAAGTGCGAAGATAAAACGGAAGAAATATTTATAAATTCCTAATATACCAATCAGGATCCAACACGCAAAAATAGCAATCAAATAGGACGAAAGGAGCATCATCATTGCTGTTAAGTCTCTGGGCTTCAACTCACCTGTGCTTGTTTTCCCTTCACCCTGTACCAACATCATCCAACCCGTCTAATTTCTCTCTCTCTCAATTATTGAATGGTTGGATGTAGCTGAGAGCATGAGGGCACAGGGGAAACGGGAATCGACACAGCTGATTTGAAGCGTATATACTGGGCACAACCTGGTGGGTGGGTGGCATCTGCAGAAAGTATATATTCTCAACTATTTCAGGGAACTAAGTTCTGATCTCACGAGATTGGAAGGAACCGCAGATTAAACAACACTATGTTTGTTGGAATGTAATCCCTGTGCATGCCTTTGCTTATGAGCCTAGAAAGTATTTTCTTGGAGGAAAGCATTTCAGAATCAACCCTTCTGTGGTTTAATTCATCTCCTCCAGTATAAGCAAAAGGACTCCATAGGAAAATACAACAAAATGGATAAGTTTGGCATCTTTTCACATGTGGGAAAACGAATGGCATCCAAACTTTCAAAGAGACGAATGGCATCTTTGAAAGGTATATATACATTGGGTTTTCCAAGCAATTGATCACAAGAACCTGAAAGAAATGAAGTTCTTACTACAGCTTCCTTGTTGTTCGTGTTTCTGCCTTGTCAAGTCCAAGAAAAGCAAGCACAAGAAGGAAGAAAAGAGTGAGTAAAGCAATATGCATACCAAGATTTCCCCTCGGAAGAACAAATAGAAGTCATGACGGCTTGTCTGACCTATCTTGAACTCTTTTTTCTGATGCCCTGCTGTAAAACCTTGGTGCATAATGTAACTATCTCTTGATATAATTTATCTTATCATTAAGTTCTCAACTCTTTCCCCTTATCCGTGATCGTCAATTTCAATGCAATTGGAAGATTAAGAATTTTTCGCTTTGGTTATCTGCTTCGATCATTCGGCACTAGGTCCATTTCTCGCATTTGATGCTCAATAGAAACAAAACCAGTCTGAGACAGAAACCTGCAGGAAAATTCAATAGCTATACTTATAAACCATAAAGTTTAAATGGATCAAAGTTCTGTAGCACAATATATGAACATGCCTAACGTTCAATAAAGCCTCAGAAGCAGAAACAAGGAATATAGGCAAATTTCTTGCATACTAATTGGATCATGCACGTGAAAACCCATATTTGGAACTCAACAATTGAACCTCAAACAAGGAGTATTAGGTCCGCCGGAGGCAGCACATGAACATGACGACAGTGGTGCTCGTCTAACTTAAACACGACAAAAGAACCCACAAATAAAAAGTTACAGTTGGAATTTCATCACTAAATTGAACCTTCTTTTAATTAATTTAGGCATAATGAACCACGTGGCATTATTTAATTGGATGGGAACACCAACTGAAATGTTGCTATGGTGCTCCTGGTGTATATATAATTTCTCGAGATGAAAATCAGATAAGTGAACGGTGCTTACTCCAAGCAATTACATCATTACAATGTCTAAGGAAACGGATGAAGATTGAGAAACTCATGTGATTTTAAAAGTACCTATTCCCAGCAGATGTTCAGAAGCCAGAGAATCTTTTTACATGGAAGAAATATGATACATTATTAAAGCATCTTAATGAGTTCATACACGATGTTCCCAAAATGGCATGTACAAGACAAGATCATAACTTCAGGATACAGAACCAGCATGAAACCCTCAATTTAGATCATAGTTGGTACACAAACATCCAAATTATGCTTTCACAGCCGACCCATGAGAAGCATACATAACCAATTTCATCCCTATATAATTAGTGATCCCTACATAATCATAAAGGATTCCATTTCTAGCCAGTCTTGTCAATGAACTATCTGGAGTAAGATACCAACTCAAAACTTAAGGTTACTCACAGGATACCTTGTCAACCTAAAAGGCTTTACCCGAGGGGACAAGATAGCATAATATCTCCAACCATAATACAGTTTTCTGGTAACCATCGTTTTACAATAGACAAAAAAGATCAATACGATATAACCACAAAATATAATATCAAATTAAAAAGTGGTGCCCGACCCCAAAGAACTCTAACTTAATTAGACGTAAGAAGATGCAATAGAGACAATTTGCAGTCCTATAAGTTGGGACAACTGTGAAGAAAAACATCATTTTTGATATAATGATGCAAATGCAGTGAATTGCAATACTGTTTAAGTACAGATCCAAAATTATCCCTCTGCGACAATTGTTCCCGAATGAGAATCTATTACCCGGCTAGGTGTCCTATGCACATAGATATAGATCCATTTACATGTGTCCACATTTTATATCAAAAGAAAGATTACGTCCGAAGGTCCTTGCAATGTTTCCCTTTAGCAGCACAAGAAGATTAATGATATGTTATATGCAGTAACTTTTTGCAAGGAAATTCTACTAAATAAACGGATGAGAAACGTTGAAACCAATACAGCACATTTCAATCTACAATTCAGACTAACCATTACATCTAAAGTGAAAACCCAACCAACCAAGACCCATATGATTTCGAATCAGGATAAAAAATAAAGGGATTTCAGTTGAAAAAAAAAGGAAGAAAATATACCAGCTAAGAAGTAAGAAGAGGGTAGCAGCGATTAAAACAAGAAATCCAACATGGAGTATCAAAGAAGAGTCGCTTGAAGTGAAGGCCAACCCAAACATGACAGCAAGACACAGACCCAGTAATAGAAACGCAGATTTTAGTGTATTCCATGTTGGACCCTGTAATAGAACAACAAAGAGATTAAACTTTCGCATATGCACAGTACAGCGGTACGATACCAGGGAAATTTGAATCGAAGCAAGGTTGAAAAAAAATTTGAGGGAAAGGTTTAAGTACTAGTGTTGTATCACTAACGTTAACACCAGGAGCTAGCGCCCCCAAAAGAACTGCCTGTGCTGCTGATATGTCAGATTGATTTTCCTTTTTCATTTCCTTTTCTCTGTGTGAAATTTGGATCTACAAATTGAATGTCGCAGATAAGAAGAGGCAAGGACAGAAAGTAACCTAGTCTGAGATGACAAACTTCGGTTGGGCTCGCCATTGGGATGCTCTTCTCTCGATGGATTCCCGGATAAATAAAAAATAAAAATAAAAATAAAAATTATAATCTTAAAAAATATTTATTTTTATGAAATGTATAATTAATTACTAGTAATTTTATTAATTTAAACTAAAACTGAATTTAATATAAAAATTAAAATAACAGCAATAATTAAAATTATATTTTTAGAAAAGGTTGTGTTTTATTTTCGTCAAGAGTTTTATTGGGCCCCGAATCGAATTAAGCATGTTTTAATTTATGTTTGAGGATTAATTTTATCAATTACTTTTGTTGGACTTAATTGAGGTTTATAGTGATTAATGGAATGAAAGTTAAATGAAGGATTAGTTTAAATTAGAATTG
>JANZLF010000002.1:35152525-35164882 GCA_026546835.1 Erythroxylum foetidum
CAAGAATCAAGTCATTTGGAGGTCTAGAGAAGAAGTTATGGTCAAAAGAAGCAACCATGTTTATGAACTCAATCATATTGAACCTGTTTCGGGGAAATAGCCATAACTTTCTGTATAAATTTCTGATTGAGGTGTTCTTTGAATGGTTCGAAAGAGGACATAAAGAGATACAACTTTCATAAAGACCGTAAAGGCCAATTCTTTCATCTGTGGGTTCAGAAAGAAAAGCAGACGATGATGATGCCATTTTGAGACGATGATGACATCATCAGACAATACAGATTGGGAAACTCCTCATAACTTTCCCTATAGATATCAGATTAAGTTGTTCTTTATATGAATGGAAATAGAATTTCATGAGCTACAACTCTTATGCAGACCTCAAAGGCCAATTCCAACGTTTTAAGGGTATAAAATGGATCAGAATGTAACAATGTATAGTAACTGAGACGGTCAAACTGAGACGATGAACAGTAACTAAGACGATAAAAAGCAGACGATAAAAAACAGATGATGAACAGTAACTGAGACAATGAATAGTACTTGGTCTCATTTTTTTGAACAGTAACTGAGACGATCAAACTGAGACGCAAAAAGTCAAAATGAGACGATTAACAGTAATTGAGACGATAAAAAACAGACAATAAACAGTAACTGAGACGATGAACAGTACTTCGACTCATTTCTATCATCTCATTTTTTTTGAACAGTAATTGAGACGGTCAAACTGAGACGCAAAAAGTCAAACTGAGATGATGAACAGTAACTAAGACGATTAACAATACTTTGTCTCATTTCTTCCAGAATGTATCTACTTATAAGAATCATAACTTTTGACTCTAATTCCCAAATTTTTTATATAATATATCGTTGGAAAGATAAAAGAAATATCTACAACCTTTATGAAGAACTTAAAAACAATTTCTTCCTCTATAAGGGTCAAAATTCGAAATTAAAGTGACTATTCTGAAAGTTTCATCCTAAACAACATCACAACTTCTAATGATCATATCTTCCAACTCCATTTTTCGAAATTTTCATACTTCATATCAATGGAATGCTAGAAAGATAAGGTAAAACTTTATAGAAGGGAATTTTGCCAAAATCTATTTATATCAATCCCAAATTTCTTTTTTCTGAAATCAAAACACGAATTTTATGATTAACTTTCAACGCCCTACACCCTATTCTCAACTTCATGAAAACTTTTGAAACTCTTAGAGATAGAACTAAAATTTGATGTATTTGTAAGAAATATAGCCATTTATCTCTAGATTAATCCAAATTAAGAATTATCTCATTTGGACAACTATACAAAACGTTATGACTAAAAGACTGAAGCATATTCAGTGAATATTTTTCAGATCACTACCAATTTTATTTCCAACCCTTTCCTTATCTCAACTCATACCTAGATCACTCTTTCCACTCCTCCTACTCCTTATTTTCAATAAAATCACATTTAATATCAATTATACTCGGAAGTTGTCAATGAGTGCACGTACCACTTTTATGCGAAACATTCCGTATTTATATGCTTATATGCTAACATAATGCATGAGCAAGAAAATGCATTGTCTTAATTTCTCTTTGAGCTAGCATATAATGAAGTTTCGGGTCCTAACCCTTAATAGGGGGACGGGATGTTACATATATTTTCATAAAAGAAGCTCTATTATGATATTCTTCTTATAACTAGTCTTGATACTTGCTTATTGCTTAAAATAACACCAAACTAAAATAATATCATATAAATTTTATTGTCAATTGCATAAAAAGAACAAATACAAAACCAAAGATGGTAAGGAGATACTCATGCTGACAATAGCTATATATAGGAGATGTCGAGATGGAGATGGTGAGATGGTGGTGTACCGATGGAGATGATCTAATGCAATAGCAGTGGTGTAGAGACTGAATGATTGTCTTTTATAATTGTAAAACATTAAAGGGTATGGCAAAAATGAAGATAGAGAGAGAGAGAGAGCATATGAATTTGTCAAAACCAAGCTATACAATTAATTAATAACCCACTTTGGTACAATTCTTACTAATCTCATCACTTATTTATAAGAATCAACAAATAATTTCAAAGTTTTGTATTAATACAATTTGAGAATATTTTTTAGAACCCTAAAATTTTCAATCTAAGTTCTTCTAATCTAAAAATTCAACCTATTTAGTTATTTAAGGGCTATAGAACCTATTAAAATAAGATCTAATATCACATGTATAAATTAAGTATCAAATAAAAGCAATTGTATAATCATTCAATTGAATTCTATATAGCTTAATTACATGATTTCAAAACTAGAAAATTGTTTTTATGAATGCATAGATTGGAAGATAATATTGTCATTATTGGAAGTAGTAGAATTGGAAATAAGGAAAAAATGATTGTTATGATTAAACTTGTAGAATTGGAAGCAAGAAAAAATATTAGAAATTCATAAGTGAAGTTGTAGTTACAAAATGAAATGGGTTATATACAAAAGTAGAGTTCATAACAATAAGACTTTGAGTTGATATATGATGTCCCTAATTACACATGAGTTTATTTAAACTTAGTCCAATTTTTTCTAACCACTTTCAAAGCCCCTTATAGGTATTAGGAGACTCATGATGTCAAATTATTAAAAATTCATGAATTTGACTGCATTTTATGTAGTGACTCAAATAAATATGTTAGAAATCCATAAGTAATGTTCTCCCGGATTAAAGAGACACATAACATACAGTGAGTTATATATAAAAATAATACTTGCTTCCAATTCGACAAGTTTAATCATAACAATCATTTTTTCCTTATTTTCAATTCTACTACTTCCAATAATGACAATATTATCTTCCAATCTATGCATTCATAATAACAATTTTCTAGTTTTGAAATCATGTAATTAAGCTCTATAGAATTCAATTGAATGATTATATAATTGCTTTTATTTGATACTTAATTTATACATGTGATATTAGATCTTATTTTAATAGGTTCTATACAATGAGTTATATATAAAAATAATACTTATAATTAATTATTTTAAAATTTTGAATTAAGATATGACCTTTATGATAATATGAGTTCAACTGGATATGATTTAATTTTTTTGTTATATGAAAAGAGTTCCAATATATTAGGTCTTTGCACGTATTCTTTTAGGTTTATGCATGCATGTTAGCGGACACGATGCATTTGTCATTCGTTCTCAACCGGCAATCCCCCGAGTAAATAATAAAATCTCTCGAAAACAATGCTTTCAGTTTTTTTTTTTTTGACTTTTTTTAGTTTGTTGACCACCAGAGCAGAAAACTCGGGGTGTTTTTACACGTGTATGTGCAAGGGAATGAAAAAGAGAAACCAGATGGATGACAAAACTGAACAAGAAGAAGAGGGCCCAGGAGTTGAAATGGGCTGTTTTTATCCAAATTTTGCAACGAAGATCCACAAAGATTCATACATATCTGTTCTAACTCTCTTTCATTCATTTTTCAGTAACTTGTTCTGAAGAAAGGCCGAAAGAGACGAGGGGTTTTTACTATTTAGACACAGAACGTGACATTTTTTTAAAAAAATGATGAAAAAACATATCTTTGGTTCAATTCAATGACCCGCCAACCTAGCCAGGGGTGTGCCAAAGGCCTCTCACCAATGTCCAGAGAAACAAACAAAGACACAAAGCAGAACCTTACACAAGACCCCACATTCCACACCCCGTTTTGTGGCTTTCCCCTCTTTTTCTTCCCTAGTGTCCCCCTCTTTTCTTTCTTCTATCATCATCATCATCGTCATATCACCACCAATCCCACTTTCCCTCTATTTCTCATGTCCCCATTTCCTACAAATTTGATCTCCTTTCAGTCAAAAAGGAGTCACTGAAATCAAGTGTTAGATTATGCGTTCAAAGAAACAAGGAAAGCAGAACCAACTTTCCATCATTGCTTTTTACGATGGAATTCAAAGTTTCTATCTTGAAGTACACCCCTGGCACGGGGAAAACTCAACTAAGCCTAATAATTCAGCGGGACCCAACACAAAGAACTCGTCTCAGAAATTTGTACCCAACTTCTCATCCACACCTCTTTCATTTATATCAGCGTATCGCCTTAACTTATACTCCACAGCCTACTAATGGCAATCCAGAGTTTGCAATGACGCACATGTTCAAGCATTGTCTTAGATTGGACTTCTGCTTATATTCGGGCCCCTCACACAAGTACAGTTATTGACTTCCTACTCACAGAGCATCAAGTTTAAAGATTGATACAAATCCCCAGGTGAGACCAGTATCAGAGATGCAATCATAAAGAAGGATAACAAGCCCAGCGGTGCTGCCAATACAGCGAATTACCATCTTCTTTCCACCGCTAAGTAAAACAGGAAAAAGAGAAAAAGGGGCTCAAGATTCCTTGCCCACTGTGTATTCTTTAGCCAGTTCAAAGCTACTTTGCATTTTAAACAAGCTTTTTCCCACAAATTTCTCCCTCCTATCAATTATCTGCAATTCTTACAACGCCTGCCCTTATTAAAGCCTAAAGTAATGGAACTGGAAAGGTTGCAGTCATTGTGTTTTCATGTATTTTATTGAATGAATTGAGTGAAAAGGAGTATCAAGTTTTCCAATCCGTAATATGAGGCAACCGAATATTAGAAAATGCCAGGGTTAACATCAAATCCTCATATGGCCTATAAATTCACAGAATTCAGAGATCAATTTACGATAATCGGATACTGTGGATTTGACCTTCCTAGACTAAATTATTCCTTACTTCATTTTAGCAATGCCAAAGAAGTGCAATTTCACAAGTTGAGTTAAGAGTTTTTCTTTTTTTTCCTTTTTACACCATTCTTCCTACTTAAACACAGAGCAACCATCCAAGTTACCATCTGCTTTTCCTTTTATCTTACTCGTTTTCTTAGTAAACAGTTAAATATGATCAAGTCAAAGGGGATCGAAAAATCACAATAGACTTGCAATTATACAATTAATGGAAGTAAAGATCCTCTTTTTCCCTCTAAAGATCCAGCATTACAACGTTTTATGTTCCTCACTCCCTCATAGTAATCATCAATGCCAGCGCTTAAATATATATAAGAATCTTACACCAAAAGCAAAGAAAAACTTCAAAAAAAATTGATAACATGATAATATAATTTATTAATGACTGGTCGAACCTGGAACTCTTGGCGACGTCACCGGAAACAGCGGCAAAAGCCTAGGCTCAGCTTCTCTCGGAGTAGTAGCGGGCGATGGGTGCAAGTAAAAGCCTTTCTCTTTGATTGCTTTGTCCTCTGCATCGGCGTTCAAGAAATTGGCGTTGCTCTTGTCCAGATTGTTGCTCAAGGGACTATTGCTGTTACTGTACTTTGGCGTTCCAGATCGGTCAAACGGGTCGGGTATCAACGGAGTGACGGGGCTGAGAACAAGAGCCGGAAAGTCAAGGATGCTCGGAGATAGGATCTCGGATTTCCTCGGAGAAAACCCAGAACTGGGTGGAGCAAAAATCGGGTTCAAAGGGTTGATCTTGAGATTTTTAAGCGAGTTTCTACGCTCGTAGAGCTTGAACCCCGAAGATTGGTTCTTTTTAGGTATGGTTCTGATAGGTGGGATGTTGTGGTGGGGTTTGGGAGACGGGTCATGTTGTGCTGTTGCAGCGGCGGCGGCGGCGGCGGGGTTGGTCCTCGGGGAGCCCGTCAGCATTTGGACTACTTGTTTGAAGGAGGAGGTATCGGCTTGAACAAAAGTTGTCGGGTACGGGTTAGCAGATTCGGATCTGGTTATGGGTCTAGGAGAGGGCAGTGGATTAGTGTTGTGGACAACATTGTTGGAGGTGGTCGCAGAGGTGTTGCTGCTGTTGCTGTTGCTGTTGCTACTACTGCTGCTGCTACTGCTATGGCTTGTTGGTGAGGGTCTGAGAGATGGTGGGTTTCGGTTGTCTTGATGTCTTGGTGAGATTTCCATTGACAAGTTGGTGTCTGGTCTGGTATTTGCAGTTCTCTTTTGTTTTTCTGTAGTGTTAACGCTCTATAGTTGCAGTCTTGCAAGAAAGAGAAACAGAAAGTCTTTTGAGGAGACACCGTGAAGAGAGAGAGTTTCTTGGGTTCGGTAAGAAATGTTTTAGTGGGGACTATAGGCTTTGAAGTTTTCTTCTCACTCAACCACGCTCTTTAATGGGCTTTGGACATCACATCCCAGTTCCAAAGGACAGGGACGAATTATTATCAAGGACAACGGATACAGCTAACTCCTTGATTAGATGACATTTTAGGGCTTCTAATTGATTTTTTTCCTTGGATTGAGAAAACACTTTGTGGGTTTGGACAATATTTTTTAAGTCATACAAAAGTTGCGTGGATGAAAATTTAGGTTTCGTCTAGTTCTACTTTAGTTTTCTCTTTTATAATTTCATTTTCAGTTTTTTTGTTTATATTGTTTTAAATAAAAATAAAAATATATTTAATTGTTAATATTAATATAGTTATATTTTTATCACTAATAATAATTACATATTAGATAAAATTTAAAGATAAATTATTTTTAATTAAATAAATTTATTTAATCTCTTAGATAATATTTATTTTAATATTATGTTATTTTAATAAATAAATTAATTAATTTTTATTTGAAATATATTTAATTATTAAATCAAATTGTATTTGAATATTTATATATTTTAAATTCAATTATATTTATTAATAATTATTAAAATTTAATTTCATGTAATTTAATTATAAAAATCAAATCAAATTAAATTATTCATAATTTTTATTGATAATTAATTTTTTTATTAAATATATAATGTTGACTAAAATTATTCATTATTTTCATAAAATTTAAATAATTAAATAGTTAAATAATATATTAAATGAAAGTAAATCATATGATGAAACAAAACAAAAACTACTTTTTATAGATTTCGTAATAAACATAATAATTAAATATTTAAACAAACATATTTTTTTAATAAATTTGAAAACAAAAACAAAAAATCAAAAATAAAATTGGAAACAAACACACCCTTTTCAAAGTCTTCAAAAACATTTACAAGATTTCCTTTTACTTCCGGATAACAAATAGATAATAATTATTAACTTTTGATCCATTTACAACATTTATAATAGTCAAAAAATCAACTATACAAATTTAATTAATTCTAACTATAATTAAATAATTATCTTATTAGGATAGATTGATTTTTTATTACAATTAATTAAGGATTGACTTAAAAAAGTAAAGTAATTAGTTAATTACTAAACATAAATATGGAATTATTATTTTTAATAATAAATATTTGATCCTAGGTTAAAATGTTACGAATAAATACAAAATTATGTTCTTATATATTTTGTCAAGAGGAAATACATTTATTAAACAGAGTTTGGGAGCATTTGATTCTGGTTGACCCAACTCATGACTAATCCCACTCCCCAATATAAAAAGCAAACCTGAGCTTAATTAAACTTGAAAATATTTCAGTTGACCAGTGTGAAAGGAAAGTGAAACGCACGCGCTCTTAAAGTGAATGTTTCTTCCCCGATAGCAACTCCAGCTGCTAAAATGTCATTGGTAGTGTTCAGACAAAAAATGGTTGGTGACTAAGACAGGTATAGAAGTTGTCAAAAGAGAGTTCAATATTCGGCATTGACTTGGTTAGCCCTCGAATGTGACTATTCTTCCTTTTTGCACCTCCTCCTCTATGGTGGGTTTTGGTTTTGGGTGGTGATGATTCGGTCGCTACACAGCGTCATTAATTGCAAATAAGATTTTTTTGTTGTCCAATTCCAATTCTTCTTTAGATTCTAACAATTGTTTGGCATATCGTCGAGATAGGATAGGACTCTTAGTTGCGTAAGAAGCCCCAAAATTTCTTTTTGATGTTAGCTGTGGAACTGGAACGACTCATTTTCTTCCAAAGCATTTAATGTATGATTCTTTAATTTATCTTTTCATGCTTGTTGTTGAAGTCTAAGTCAAGCGGAATTAGAGCCAACTACAACTACCTAAGGAATGTTGAACCTTGAAAATGATATTTTATTAATTTGAATCAAATCTAGTTGCAGCCACATTTATTTTCTTAATCACAAAAGTATACACGTTTGGTTCAATTTAATTTTATGAACTAATATGTAAATTTTAATATGTAATGTGCAATATACAAAGGAATGCTACATTGAATACCAATTGTAACTATGGATGATAAGGGGTTACACCAAATTTGGGTCATAGGAATTGGACCGAATTAAATTGATTTTGTTTTTAATATAATTGATTGTAATAATATTTGTCTTTTGAGTTAGTCCCTAATCTTATTTTGATTTAATAATTTTGAGTTAGGTCAACTAAAATTAATAAGCTTATTGATAATATATTGGGTATGGTTGGCTAATTGTGAAGGCGTTGTTGAAAATTTAGACCTTCCAAACTAATACCTAAGAATATTTAATAAACAAAAATATCAGAAAATAACAACACAAGAAAATTTACGTGGAAACTCCTAAATCGAAGAAAAATCACGGACACCGAGAAGAAAATTCATTATGTGAAAAATTCTTACAATCACACAATTTTTCCTCTCACTCAATCCCCCAATACACCAACACACTCACAAAGAAATATACAAGACAGACTCTCTAACTCTCACATCAAAAGAGGAATTTAACTAGAGTCAAATTTGTACTACAAATCTTTGACTTTGTTTGATGTACTAAACAAAGAGGTAGCCACCTCCTTATATGGGTAAGAGACTTGTCTCAATTGTTGTCTCTATCTAATATGGGACAACAAAGGAGCCAATACTCAACAGGCGCTTGGTACTAATTTTAGACATATGTGTTGTGTATATATTAGAGATAGAAGTAGATAAAATCATGGATAGTCTAAGGCTATAGTCGTATAAAAGCACAGTTTTATGTAACAAAATATATTGGACGATGAATACATCTGTTATGTTTTATTTATCAGACATTGTTTTATGATGTTGGGAATTATTCCTTTATGGAAAGACATTATTTGTTGGACTTGAGCTTATGTTCCGATTGAAGTTGATACCACTTTGGTCAGTATCCTAAGCTTAGGCACCCAGGGGGAGAAAAAATTAAAAAAAAAGGCAAAAGCGAGGGATGAATCCTATTCTCTCCGCAAAGAAATGGCTGTCATAAAATGAAGGGACCACATAGCCACAATCAGGCACACATCTATTTGCCAAAGTGCAACATTTCTACATATAGACTCCTCCTCCTCCTCCTCCTCCTCCTCTTCTTCTTCTTCTTCTTCTTATTCTTCTTCTTCTGGGATCTCTCAGATGCCTGTTACATCACGGACATAGACCCCATTTATCAGTTGGAAAACGCTAGATGCATCCACCAGGAGCACGTTTATGAAAATTTGGATTCCCACAAAGCGACTGATTATAACTTCAAGCGTGTCATTGGACAAAGAGGAATAAATTCTTGAACGAGTCTGGTTATTTGTATACATCATCAAATTCATATCCCACATAACTTCGTGAGGATATGATATCAGGGTTATTGGCCAATAGGCAACACTTAGGCACGTCCCAGCCTGAGGATTAATCCCAGTTCGATTGCCCCATTGGCAAGAAATGGCCAGACAATCGAAGGATTTGGTGATCTAGGTACTACGAAAGATAGGCTGATTTTACACTTTTTGACTTGCTAATTAATTTCAGAATCAGAGAAATCTGACAAGTGTATTAGCTTGCTACATTCATGTGCAAATGTTGACAAGGTTTTCCAACCGCATGAGATTCAAGGTATCTATGAAGCAAAGAACTGCTATCAGATTCCTCATTTTTGGCAATAAATCTGCAAAGAAGGTGCCATTGAAACTAGCATTAGATGACAAGAATTGGTTGAAAAGTGCTGGTTAGATATGAGTAGTTAATGCTGGTAAGAGATTATTGTCAGGCATTGCAGCCACAGACATCACTCCTTTCCTATTCCAAGCCTAACAATTCAGTTTTTTCCTGTTTGTGATGGGATGGCACATAGCATGCTTTAACTAAGGTTCCACGAAGAGGATTGATGATACCCATTTTACTCGCTGTCGTTAAATGAAATGTATAGCAAATGGGTCCTTTTGGAAACAAATAGAAGATGGCTAGTAGGGCACCACAAATAGGTCGAAGTAGATTTTGATGGTTTGGGCCTAATAATTGAATCTCATGACTGATAATTAACTAAAACCGTCTGCACACTCTGCTCAGCTAGGGTAAAGCTTCCAGTTCTTACACTGCATTGCTTAAACTCTACTCCGGTTCATTGACTTTTATCCTTGCCAATTACGACAATGAATTGTCCCACATTCAAGTTAATGTCATCTTGCCAATTACGACAATGAATTGTCCCGCATTCAACTTAGTGCCATCTTCTCAATTAGATTTTATTTAGTTACTTACAAAACAAGCAAAAGGCTTCTTTTATAAATGAGAGCTTAATGACTACTCCCTCCGATTTATAATAAAAGTCGTTTTAGAAAAATACACGGTTATTAAGAAAGCTAATAAAATTTTAGATATACCCTTATTAATACTCCCATAAAATTACCTCGGTAATCAGCGTCTTAAATGAAATTGTGAGAGAAATTACCTTGAAATTGTAATCCTGTATAATTAAGATGAGAGAGAAATGAAAGGTTAATTTTGGAAAAAAAGTTATAAACATGCATACAAAGTCAATAATGACACTTATTTTGAATAATTAAAATGTATCTAAAACGACTCTTTTTATGAATCAGAGGGAGTAATTAAGAAGGGTTCTAGTGCATTTACTACAAGAAGGCCCGTCACACCAAAAATACTTGCTGAAAACTCCATAGAAAGCCTTATGTCGTTGGGGGAAAGGGAGGTAATCAGGGTAGATAGTCCAGAGGACAAGTGCACATGACAAATGTTGAAGATATTCCTAGTGAACAACCAAATCAAGATGATTCATGAGAGAGCTAGAAATGCTGAAATCTATGTGGAAATCAACTGAGAAACCTGAAAGCTCTTGCTCTTTGGCTATTCAGGTAAGACCTTTAATTCTTATGCTCTTAATGCCTATTTTCTTGGCCAAAATAGTACTTTGATAATAAATTCGGGTGCTACCAATCATATGGTTTTCTCACATCAACGTTTTACATCATATAAACCTTATCATGACAATAAGAATTTCAAAATTGCAAATGAAACTTTTATTATTGATGCAAGTCAGAGAACCATTTCTCTTAGTTCCATAATTATGTAAAAAATGTTTTACAAGTTCCTAATTTAGTTGTCAATCTTTTGTCCATAAAACAAATTATACGTGACCTAAATTGCAAAGTAGTTTTCTATCCCACACGTTGTATTTTAAAGGATCTGGTCTTGGGGAGGATGATTATCCTTGAAACTAAGGAAGACAACAACTACTCCCATTCAAAGTCTTATTTATTTGGTTATTATATCAATAAAGAGGACATTTGGCTCCACCATTATCTTCTTGGTCATCCACATTTAGTTTGCTCAAAACTATGTTACTGTTGTTATTAAAAAAATTAAAATAAGTAGTTTCCATTGTAATGTGTGTGAACTTGCTAAACACAAGCGTGTTTCTTATCCATTTAGTAATACTAGAAGTTTGGTTCCCTTTTCACTAATCCATTCTGATATATAGGGTCCTTATAAAATTATAAACATTACGGGGGCAAGATGATTTGTTACCTTTATAGATGATTGTACAATAGTAACTTGGGTATATTTAATGAAAAACAAATCTAAAGTTAGGGAAAATTTTCCAAGATTTTTTCAAATGATCAAAAACTAATTTGGAGTAAGAATAAAAAACTTGCGGATTGATAATGCAAGAGATTACTTTAATCAAAATTTGTCATCCTTTCTTAAAAAAAGAAATTGCTCATTATTCATCTTGTGTTAACACGTCATAATAGACTAGGGTAGTTGAGAGGAGAATAGACACCTCATAGAAATTACAAGAACATTTTTATTTCAAAATAATGTTCCTTGATCTTATTGGGGGGAATTCTGCTTGTAACACCCAAATACCCCCTGGGAGGATACATGGTTGCCACCCAAGACAGAACAGACAAAACCAAACATCACACTGATATTTATTTTATTTAGTAACTTAAAACCCACACACATATATTACATATCATAAATTTCAGAACAGAAATCCAAAGAATATTTACAAGTCCAAACAAAGGAAACAAAATACATTTTGTTACTTTATGAACAGACTCCTTTGGCCAGCGCAGTAGACTTGTCCCAGTCTTTAAACTCTTCACTCTGAACCTACACGGGGCAAATCCACCGTGCTAAGCATATAGCTTAGTGAGTAATAACTAATCTAATTTAATGGAT